>JAAAKL020000664.1:0-38372 GCA_010016065.2 Carybdea cf. marsupialis auct. non (Linnaeus, 1758)
ACTCCACAGGACCGCAGATCTTTGGCGACGACATCCAGCCATCGAGTGCGAGGTGCGCCTTGTGGGCGTCTCCATCCCGCTGCAGACGGACTAATATCCAGGGCCGCGCGGATTGAATGACTCGGAGGCAGGCGCAAGATATACATATATACATAGGTATAGTTATTATGGGCTCACTGCGTATTAAACTCATACATGTTACGATCCAATAAATCACTCGAACATACCTTGTGAATAATTCTTCGTTGGAAATTTTCGGAGAAACTACACAGATACGAGCATTTCACTACTCAAATGATGTTCTAATAATAGTTCGTTTCTTTTACCGTAGCAGAAATAAAAATGGCTTTGAAACTATCACTAAGATTCAACTTTAAAAGTTAAGAAGACATATCGGTTTATCCTAGCTCCTGTGATTTCAGGTTTAAAGCAGATGTTGAATATAGTTCGAAAAGCATGCATCAAATATCATTTCATGTTTATGTAGGAATAAGGTTCCATTTTATTTTCATGACGACATCTGTCATACTAAAATCGTAACAAAGAAACATTTAAATTACGTTATATTGACTATTTCGTGATTTCCTAACGAAGAAATCTGTTTAGGGGCCATCGCTAGCTCGTGATGGCGTAAATGGTCAGAATTTAGTTAAATTGGGGGTCTTCACTCTTCGGCTTGAAGGTGTTTAGAGATGATAGTAAGCTGATCGTCAACCTACAATCATGCAATCCTACTGCAGGATACTTTTTCCTGAATATTCGAATCAACTATCCAAGCGCTCCATCCTAGTTAAGGATAAAGGGACGGAAGTTATAAAGTATCAAGGAATGGAATGTATGAAGAATCAAGGAATGGAAGGTATTAAGAATCAAGGAATGGAGTGTGCCATGAATCAAGGAATGGAAGATATTAAGAATCAAGAGATGGAAGATATTAAGAATCAAGGAAAGGAAGGTATTCAGATCTAAGAGATGGAATGTATTAAGAATCAAGAGATGGAAAATATTAAGAATCAAGGAAAGGAAGGTATTCAGATCTAAGAGATGGAATGTATTAAGAATCAAGAGATGGAATATAATATGAATCAAGGGAAGAAAGATATTAAGAATCAAGAGATGGAAGATATTAAGAATCAAGAGATGGAAAATATTAAGAATCAAGGGAAGGAAGGTAATAAGAATCAAGAAATGGAGTGTGTCATGAATCAAGAAATGGAGTGTGTCATGAATCAAGGAATGGAAGGCATCAAGAATAAAGCAATAGAGTGTATCATGAATCAGGGGATAGAATGTATTAAGAATCAAGGATAGAATATTATTTAGAATCACGGGATGGAGTGTATCATGAATCAAGGGATGGAAAGTATTAAGAATCAAGGAATGGAGTGTATCAAGAATCAAGGAATGAAGTGTATCAGGAATCAGGGGGTGGAAGATATTAAAAATCAAGGGAAGGAAGGTATTAAGAATAATGGAATGGAAGATTTAAGAATCAAGAGATGGAAGGTATTGAGAATTAAGGGATGGAAGGTATCAAGAGTCAAGGAATGGAAGGTATTAAGAATCAAGGGAAGGAAGGTATTAAGAATCAAGGGATGGAAGGTATTAAGAATCAAGGGATGGAAGGTATTAAGAATCAAGGGATGAAAGGTATAAAGAATCAAGGGAAGGAAGGTATAAGGAGTCAATGGAAAGAAGGTTTTAAGGATCAAAAAATGGAAGATATCAAGAATCAAGAGATGGAATGTATTAAGAGTCAAGGAAAGAAAGGCAACAATTCCAAAAAAAGTTAGTTAATCATTTAGATTTATTTTTGTTGTAAAAATTTGAACTGATTGCTAACTGGATGCTTATCATACTTTATGGGAAATAGGAAATTGGACATAGGAAAGTTAAACAACATGTGATGCAAACAGCCTTTACTTTGCAAATACAACTATAAAGCAATGGCCATAATCCATAATTTTTAGAGACTATGCCTTCAAGCAGGAATGCTGAAAGTGTCCCTAACGACAGGAAAAGCTTGCTTGGAGTAACCAGACCCCCAGTTTACTGTCAATTTGTATCAAACAATGTTTCATATTACACAAACTTATTCAAAATCCACGGTGATATTCTACTTCTTTTTGTTGGAGAAGCAAAAGAACTCTTCGATCCTTCACGATAATGACAGTCTGCATCAAGTTGCCAAATTGGGAAACAATTTTCATCTTGAGATCTGTTTGAATTTGAAGAGAGGAAGTTAAACTCTTAAAGTACCTTCTCCAACCTCATGAATCCTTTTTGTCACCGCTACGGTGTCTAACCATCGTTTTTATATTGTTTTGATCTGCTTAGAAAAATCTCGTAGTTTTGAGTGCTGCATTAACTTCAACTCTCCTCTACAATAGTGTGTAATCCTGTCTGAGAGCATAAATGGATATGTCATTGTATGAGCCGAGGAGGGTGGACAATGAAATCTTGATCGGGTCTCGACATAATTAGTTAAATAGTGTGGTGTATTGATATTGCTGTTGACATTAAACATAAGCCAATTTCATGTTCTCTACTTCGTATTATCGAGCAACAGTTACTTGAAAACCAGTGATAAGATCAATTCCGTTTAATGGAACCGTCAAAGCCTCAGGATCGTCTTGCAAATTATGGGAATCAGCAATTTATAAAATCCTCCCAGCAGATAACGGAATCCTTTCCGTCAATGTTGATCTCTGATTAGGGGCAACACTATTGATTATTCTTTCGTTTGTGATTTTCGTTCGAGTTTCTGATGATCATTCTTGTTTGCGTAAACCAGTATCAATGATTGACGTCCAAACAGTTTTTGTACAGCACAGTTCATCTCTCCATATTATACCAAAGTTCAAGTGTGATATTGATTGAATTGGATATTGTAATAAGTGTGCTAATGATTTATGGGACTTTTTCATTGACACAAAGTTTATAGGTTTGAAATGCTATTGCTTAATTTTCTCTGAATTTATGAACTGTGAGCAAGGCTGTTCACTATTGACGTGGAAGGTATCACATTACTTTGCTTATGATAGGTTGTAATCCGTAAAAGAATCAGTATCCAATCAGTTCTTTGCCGTTACCAAAATTATTCAGGACCATGGCATCCGTGGGAGCCAGAGAGCCCCTTGCAGTAGCAGCAGTACCTCCTCTATGGTACATGATATCAAGAAAAGCAATTCTAGAGAGCTGATGTAATGAACTGTTAAATGCACATGATCAATACCAATTAAAGTTTTCAATTAAAATAAAAATTACAATAAGTTTTGTTATTTGACAACATTCTAGTCAGTTCAAAGTGCGATCTTTTCCTGCACAATGTATGTTTCACTTTTCCTTAAAGTCTCTCATTGAAAAGATTAAGGGTAGACCAGATTTTGTAATTTTCTGACATGAAATACATCACGAAGTGTCTATTCACTTTTAAAAATAAAATTTCAGTTTTTTGTTGTTCGTCAAAGTACAACTGCTGATCCGTAAAAAATCGAGTTATTGCAGAACATACATACAAACATACATACAAACATACAAACATTCATTCATTCATACATACATATATACATACTCATTCTCCTTTGCTAGTTTAGATAAACATGTCTGCAGATTGAGTACATACTTACATACATACATACATACTTATTCTCCTTTGCTTGTTTAGATAAACATGCCTGCAGATTGAGTACATACATACATACATACATACATACATACATACATACATACTCATTCTCCTTTGCTAGTTTAGATAAAGGAATTGACGCACTGTTGCCATGGTGGGGTACGTGCTCTTGGCTTCTCTTTTGGCAAAGTATACAAAGAGAACTTCTCTAAGAGCCACTTATACGAAAGCTGCAAAAGATGTTCTGAGAGTGAGCTATTTATGACATAGCTCTCCGAAACAGTGAAACGTAATCCAGTTACATGACATGTCACCCAACATTTAATTTCCTGTGTGCTCGAGACACACTGTATTAGATCACGACATAGTTGATTACTGTTGATATGCGCAACCACTTTCTGTTTAACTCTATAAGACAAAAAGACCCTATATTATCTACATGAACCAAAATCCGACTTATCTTCCTTTAAGACAGAAGAACGGAAAACTTATGTAGAGCTCGTCTAGTGTTCATCTCGCTAACTGCAAGAGGTTTAAGATTAAGTCCATTAGTAATGTCGTGATCTGTTGTTTCCTTGGACACTGCAAGAAAGCTTAGGATTCTGCATTATAAAAGGGATGACTTTAAGGTTACGGACCGTTTCTAGGAGACCAAATCAATGTGTGATCAGAATTGCATCCTTACGAGGCCAGAATGAGATTTATCCGTTAGTCGAATATAATGTTCCGTTTTAGACAGTTGTAAGCATAATTGTATTGTAAACACGATGAGCGTTTACACGGGATCAAATTTTCATCGACTCTGGTTCACACGGTATTGAACACAAATCGATACGCAACTACTCGTAACCAAATCAAGATTTATTGGTGTTTACACTAGATGAGATAAAAGTCAGGGCCGTTTGTAAAATTCTTTAAGAATAGGAGTATTTGGGATCAATACTTGCAAAATTTATACTGACCATAGGGGTAGTTTTGAAAGCAGAAATTGGCTTTTGCTTACTTGAAATGTGCGGTAATACCAGGCTTGGTAATACTTGGATGAAAGCAACAATGTATTGACGTGGGGACCCAGAGCCTCTACTCGCCTCTACCAGCACAACCGTAGATTAAAGTGTTACACACCTCTTATTTACTTATATGTTCTTCTCATGAAGGACATGAAAGATGTGTACTATAATAGCAGTTATAATGATTGTACTAAATTTGTGATTAGAGCCCGAGGTATTATTGTAAATGAAAGTTCAGATGATGAAGATAGCACATCCAAACCCGTAGAGAGTCACAAGACTTCATTTGGACGTATGAATCATCTGTAAGCGGTACTCTACCGTGCCACTATCTCCGTTCACTGGTAAGCCTCCTGTCTCCCTTTTAACGATCGCAACATTTACCTTCCATGATAAGCCCTGATAGTCTGTGTCCATCTTGTGGAAAGGCACCCATACATCCTTAGCCCTCCTTGGTGGTTTAGATTATTTCTTATTGAAATGCCATCCGCCTTGATTGTACTCATGAGATAGATACGCTCTACCTGACTCCGTCATTGCAACAAGTTGTTTGTAGTGAACTTCAGAATTGCATCTAGGCTGAGATGTTACGTTATGGAGACATTCAATGTATATGTCTCCGGGAATACAAATGGACTAATAACATTGTTCCAGTAAAAAGCTTTTCTTTTTCTACTGTACTATTCAGGAAGAGTTGGATTTCAGACTTTTAGGCTGGGGAGCGTTTTATGAGCTTTTCAACTTCTAGCAAAATACTAGAAAGCTCAAGTTATTTAAATGAACTGTATGCTCTGTCCAACATATTTATTTACGCACGTCTACTTTGACGAGGGGTCATTGTGAAAACCTAGTAAATGATACAAACGAAGAGCGATGTTACCGTTTCTTCGACAGTAACCGTAAACCTGTAACGGTCGTTGAGGTACGTAAGGGAGTAAAAACGATCGGACTCGACCCTAATTAAGAGAGATGTATGTAAGTGAAAGCGGTTGAGATATGTTAAGTTACTATTCGGAGACTCTTCCCATTGCTTTTTCAGTAAAGACAGTGGAACATGTTTCCTCAGATAAAGGGAATGACTATATAGGGAGCCCTCTCCGTAGAAATACGGCCATTTACAATCTTCTGATAACATGATAACAGAGGTGGATCATTTAAGCTTCTCTCTTTGAAATTGCTTCCAACGTTGTTGATAACTATCAGTAAAGATACTTCCTCTTTGATTACATTTGGTCATAGATTATTTCAAGTTAATGATACCCATTAGGCTAAATTTTTGTGCAGACGAAGATGTTGATAAAGATCGGGCTGAAATAGTTGTGAAAAGATACATGTCGTCTAGAAAACTGAGAAGATAAACAAAACTCCACCAGCTAACATTGTTCACAATCTGATAGATAAGTGTGCTCTTTTAATGGACTTTCAAGTTCCCAAAGTAGCATTTATAGACAGTACAAGGCACAAAGTTACATTTGATTTGAGTTTAAGACTGTTGTAGGCCTCGACTTACTGTCTAAACATCAGATAGAGCTCAATCACAAGGCAAGACCACTGAGATTAGACTATGTAGATAGCTTTGTTTTGAGCATATATCTTAGTTGCGAGATCCTGAAGTTCTCGTTGGGACATGCGAATTTTGGATGTGTGCGTAATTTATGGAAGAGCAGTCTTTTTGTCGGAGGAGCAAGTCTCAAGACGTACAAGCTGGATTATTGTGAGATTAATGACATGAGTCCACCCTTGGCGGTCAATGTGAAATTTTGTACTGAAAAACCAGCAGGAAAATGGGTACTTGGCATTAGCTTCGAAAGGAGAATGGTGGCGACGAAAGCAAGTGGCTACCCTACCTCATATTGCGGTGGCTCTGGACATATGACCCTCTACCAATTCGTATCCCCTACGCTTTGTAACAGAGCGGAAAGGGCTCAACAGCCTCCCTAAATACATCACTGTCCAAATAACGTCAGTGTAGATTGTATACAGGAGATCGTGGTATTGTATTAGGAAATACTGTTAGCATGGCAAAAGGTTAGAGGGTTAATGTAGGAGTACTACAATGATCGCTTTTAAATGTATCCCACTTTAAACTTACTTTCGACTGTTTAATTTCTATTTGAATCATCATATTGGTAACACATAAAACTACGGGGTATACCATGATCTTTAATCATATTACTTTTGTTACGTTTTATTCAAGTTTATCCCTACTCTTTGACAATATTCAGTTCGGTTGTTAATCTCGACGATTATCTAGTTTGCGGATCTTTATCATGAATTGCTAGTCAAATGCACAGATTATTTCAAAACAGATTTTGGTACATATGAGTGAGATACTAGGGCTGTGTCTGCTTTTGCTGATAGTAGGTGGTATCAAATTAAAGCCATTAACGTGCTGTCGTTAAGTCTTTGTTGCATTATTCACCTATCTTCTCTCAGAATAATTTCCCCTAACAACTGGGATTGAATAGCTGTACGATGCGCTATCGAAACAATCAAACTACATATAATTAACGCTATCATGCGTACCATTTTAGATTCATAAGAGAGTGTAGGCTTTTTATATATTTTAAACTGGCCCAGGTTTTGTAATGAATAAACATAAAAAACTAAAATTGTACGCCAGACTGCAATTAAGTATGCATTGCACCGTCTACAATGCACCATTGTATTACAATTTCTTGTTGGTGCGAAGCTTTATAAATGTTCAATGCACATACCTCAACAATGGTCAAAAACATAGTTACAAGATGAAATCTGAATCTCACACGAATTTTCCCTGGAACTAGACGCTCATAGAAGTCTTGGAGTTAGCTTGTTAGTAACATCAAATATATTTTGCATTGCCCGTGATGACAACAATACCTAATTATAAAGATGAATCGATTAAATGCTCAAAAAATTGCTGCTGATGTTTTAATGTTTCGATTTTAGGCATGGCTTCCAAGATCGGAAACATTCTGCCCAACTAGAGAATTTTTTCTGTCCTTTTGCAATGCCAATTCTCTGATGGAAACTGATGACTATACGCTATTACTGTTTGTATTGTATGTTTAAACAAATAGATTGACTCTAGGATTAAAATTATGGTTTTATTGACATCAACATACATAAACCTCTCATCTTAGACATATGTGAGAGCGAGGCTTAAATCGCCAAACATTTAAACGGGCCAAGTTCGATACAGTGTACGGTAGATAATAATAATTCAAGGCAGTAAGTTTTTTCATGTCATTGTATTAAAGGTTATAAGCGTATGGCAAGTGTTGAAACGTAAACAGAAGTACTCTAGTCCTTTATTATTTTATAATAAATATTCGGCAAATAAGGAAAGTCTTGTTTTTACAAACAGTCTTCATGTTGAGCCACCAGCGGTAATCAGGAGTCAGTTAGATGTTAAATATGACGATGACTGATACAGTCTGATGATGACTGACACAGTCTGATGATTACTTGCACAGTCTGATGATGACTGACACGGTCTGACAATGACTGACACAGCCTGGTGATGACGAATACTAATGTTGACGGAGTCTGGTGATGATTGATTGCTGACAGAGGCTAATGCTGATTGATGATTGACAGAGACTGATGCTGACTGATGATTTACAGAGGCTGATGTTGAATAGTGGTTAACTCAGGCTGATGATGACTGATGATTGGCCTAATTTGATGAGATATAGTAATGGTTGACACAGTCTTGTGATGATCAATTACTGACGGAGGCTGATGATAATTGACACCTGACAGAGAATGACCTTGACTGATGATTCACAGAGGCTGATGATGAATAATGGTTGACTTAGGCTGATGATGACTGATGATGTAGACAATCTGATGGGTACTGAAAATGGATATAAAGTTACATTATTATTGATGCACTTTATACCATGACTGTGGGCTTAGACAGGTCATGACAATTTGCGATGGTTTAATTACCATGAGTGTCGAGCTCGTCCACCAAGGTTTTCACAAGAGTGATTGATATTGCAAAATGAAATGTACAATCTACACTAAATTTAGTTACATGAAAAT
This sequence comes from Carybdea cf. marsupialis auct. non (Linnaeus, 1758), assembly GCA_010016065.2. Lineage (NCBI taxonomy): Eukaryota > Metazoa > Cnidaria > Cubozoa > Carybdeida > Carybdeidae > Carybdea > Carybdea cf. marsupialis auct. non (Linnaeus, 1758). The sequence continues at coordinate 8,671 of JAAAKL020000664.1, forward strand.
TATAGATGAGATAGGTAAAAGAAAGAGCATGAATTGTCCTTATTCTTTTTTTACAACTTGAAGAGCGCTCATCACAAAGAGAGAAGAAAGAGGATTTCTCTCGTGTCATAGACCTTTGATAATGATGGCACGCTAGAAATACCCTGCAACCAGGAGGATCTAAAAGAATTCTGGAGAACAATCACACTACTTCGACAACGAAATGACCTACTGTGTCTCTGGTGTTGCACAGTATGTAAATCGAGTAAGGTCCAAATATACAACTGTATGAAAGGAAACCACAAACCTAATCTAGAAATTCATGGAGGATGACTTACAATAGATATCCTCATTCGGCAGCCTTAATCTTTGTAAAACAGACCAAAGGAATCGAGACAGACTAATGAGAAGATATCTTTATTGAGATACTGTTCCTGGTCAACATCCATTTTCAATATATAAATGTATTGGATGCACTGAAGCCACTCAATGAATTGTCGACATAGTAGACCAAGACAGATTGAATCATGGATTAGCAACTATTTCGTGACCAAACTCCGCTTTTGTATACAATCACAAATGTTATACGTGGTAAGAGAAGGTAGGAACTATAGCTATACAGTAATCTAACCAGAGCTACCGCTAGATTTTATAAAAATTTAGGTGTATCACTAACAAATTTTCTTAAATTGTTATAGAGATGTTAAACTAAAGCCCACAAAATGAGTATCGGTGGCTAACTACCTGCAAATAATATAGTATCCCCAATAAATTCAAAGGGAAGGCATGGTATTTATAGCATGCACACCGTAGGTAAATAAGACATGTTTATTACTACCATGCTGAGAAAAACTCATCACCTTGTATGATAGGCATTCGTAATGTGGAGCAGTCATGTTGCTTGGTGCTTGTTATTGTCAACTGTTAACCTCTTTTTGAAGAGCAGATCAAGAAGGTTTATAGGCTTGAGGTTTATGAAAGGTGTGGGGTGTGCATGAAAGGTGCGGGGTGTGTATGAAAGGTGTGGGGTGTGCATGAAAGGTGCGGGGTGTGTATGAGCTGAAATAAGATTGAACAAACCGTACCCACTATGGCTCAGTGCCTGATGTGGAGGTACTATCAGAACCTGCTCAGGCTAAAATGGAAATCACAGTCACCTCATAGAACCACGATGTCGTGGCAGAAGCATGTAAGCATTTCCAATAGGTTGGTATGTGGTACTTGCAGCACTATTGTACACAGTCTATTGTTGCCTTAATCACCAATGGCATTATCAGATTATCAGTCAATACTTCTATGCAGCAAGGTCTTTTGTTTGTAAATGTAACAAGGTGTTCTGTATTAACTGCGGTGAATGACAGAGGGAACACTAACTAGCTTGTTGAAATTAGAGAACTGTATTTTAGTTTTCATTCTTTAGTAACTAGCTCTAGCAGACTAACACTACAGATATTCAACTGTAGGGAATCAATTCTTATTTGTCTAATACTTCGTATCAAACAATCAACTCCGTCGATTCATCTTCAACCTACCGTTACATAAAGTTCAATATATACAAAATGATCAATAACACATTTTACAATCACACTCAAGTGATGTGAACCATTCACCTTACATGTGATAGAGTCCGTTATTGTTACAATAGTAAAATGCACCTATCATATCTACAATTAGGTGAGAATTTACAAAGTACATTTACACTAATTGCCTAGGAAGCCTTGCCTTGATGCTAATCTAATACCGGTGGCCATTGACGTCTACATTCAGATCTACGCAATTTTGGAGAGCAGCCTCTCCAAAACTGCGATGAGCTTGATGTTGATGTCCACCGGTGAAGTAGTGGGAGATAAAGTGGCAACTAGAGAAAAGTGAGCTATGTTATCACCTGGTTACCATAGGTTACGTGTAAGAGCCGTACACCGTGACTGCATGCGTCTGGTGTTCGAACCCCACTGATGACATGCTCACTGTTCTCTAGTATCTCTTCGAACTTAAATGTACTAGCCTTTTTAACATGATGTAATACAACCATGACGTAATTATGCAATGCATATTAGTCTTTGTACATAGAAAAAACGTGGAAAAAAGTATAAAACGGTATTTTTGTACAATTACAACCCATAGTACTACAGCATTAGTTACAGAGTAGCAAAGATTGTATTTATTGTGAGTACACGTACTTTATTATTAAGACGGTTTATGGTTTGCAGAACTAGATTTTTATGATCATGCTTCCAACAAGATGCAAAGTCGTTCCGCAACTAAAAGGCTATCATAATCATGTCAAATAAAACACTATCCAATACTGGCAACTTCAGAAAATTCTGTACGAAAAAGTTGCAATTTCTAGTTTTCAAAAGTCGAGTAGATACGCGTGTTTAATAAGGTAATACTTTAATGCTAGTATTATAAAGTTATTTTGCTTTCTAATCAACATTACTATTGCCCTACCCCTCCTCCATACTTAAGCTAATAAATTTTAAAGCTCGTCGTCTATTAATTGACATGTAAAATATTCCAAAAGGCAAGGAGTTATTTTTCCCATTGGCCCAACATTGTGCACTTATGAGAACGATTCAAAATCCTTTAAGTATGCACGCAATAACCGGAGGTAGTTCCAAACCACATTTCTTGAGTATACAGACAAAACTCTAAACAATAAATAACGGTCCGTTAGATTTTCACACGCAACCAAGGTACAGGCAAGATCAATCGTCACTAGTAAGGTGGAAGACGTACAAGAACTGAAATCATTCAAGGGTACGATATCCACGTATCTTTGTCTAACAAACAAACTGCTGATTACGGCCATCGTATTAAAAAAGACGATATGAGCAAAAGAAAAATGGCAGGTCAAGGTGCAAGAATAGGACATTTTTCACTGTTTGGTATCTTCTGGTTGACAAAACTCCACGTAGAGCGTCGTGTGGATAATTACAATGATGATAATGATTCACTATTGCTGACGTAAATTCGAGGTGCTAAAAGAGAAGAAAGAGGGCTAGAGAAGTGAGGAAATGCACCACCTTGTTTCAAAACCAAAGCTGTCGCTATTGTGGTACCTTACTACAATAGCTGTGACGTATATCTACTTGACACAAAGCAGCAATACCATGAGCTTCTGATGAGAGCAGATAGAAAACATGTCACCCAAAGAAAACTTGTCGTAGGAGCTATTTCAAGAATATCTCAAGCCGGGTAGAGAAATTTGAAATAGATTGGTGGAGTTACAGCTTAGTAATCTATGGTGACGCCTTGCTGCCGAATGCAATAATGAATACTGATCTCCATTAACTAAGTTATGCTGCGAACGTTGTTTACTTAAATAATCACCACAGCAGCTTCCAAGAAGGGAGAAGGTGATATAAGAACTGCTGCAGAAAGGTGGGCGAAGATGGGAACTTTTTACCAAGAAATAATATATCCTTGACAGGCAATTGTACAGATATCAATCACTATACTGATATCACTGTTGAAGAAAGCAGAGGCTCTGAAAAGTGTGGGAAAATGCCTAGCTTACATTTTAGGCTTCGAAGAACCAATGAAAAAGAAAGAAAAAATGTTAGTAGTCGTCAGATCAAGATTATTGAATAGTAACAAAGTTCCTTGTAAGGGGAATGAGTATCAATACTGAGATTCTGAAAGCCGAAATTAAATTAGTGACTCTTTTACAAAGGAAACTTTGCAATGTGTTCCTGGAAGAAAAACAAATACATTCGACAATCACAAAAGCAGTCATACTTCTAATGTTAAAGTTCAGATTTCACAAGGAGATAAGAACGCACTGGGATCGTAACCAAGATAAGCAATCAAGAAGAGTTTAATTTAGTAGTAATTAAGTATAATTAGACCAATGTATCCAGACGTAAAGTAACAGCAGTCTTTTGTAGAGATTATATAGACAGTCTGTAATGATACTAAAGGTACAGCCTTGATAGGCTCACATTTATTCTTCAGGAGTAAGACAAGTGTATTTGCAATCATCGCCATACTTAACACCTTAATTACCTGAAATACAAGGATGCATGATATCTATATTGCAGCTTTTTGTAGCACTTTCTTGTATTGTAGCACTTTTACATCTTATACCCTGACCTGTAACGTTAAATCAACATTCCTCCTGAGATTGTAAAAATAGAAAAATTTTGGATAGTTCATTTGCTTCCTTTGTGACGACAAGGACTCTTACAGCAAGATATACACAAAGCATAAATATGTTAGGTCTTAGTTCGAAATGCTGTTTCTACCAGACTTTCCTTACATCCTCCAGACATATTGATATTCCAGCAACGTTTATACCACGTATGTAACTAGGACGTCGGAGAAAGAATAGGTGTCATGAGTGTTGTATAGTGAGTCAGCATTCTGGAAGATTCCAGATGTCATTGCATCAGAAATAAAAAGGTTGATTAAGCTAAATATTAACTATGTAATATTCTAAATATGGTAAGTCAAATGTATATATATATAATTGTAATTTTCAGAGATAGATCAGTCAAAAAATAGTATCAATAACGATATTGATGTATCGTAAATCTCGGCAACCTTCGTTTGTTACTGGACTTCCCTGCGCTAGTAAGAGCGTTCTCCAGGAATATCACAATGAGCATTGAGGAGAAGTCCAAGAGTGTCTGACTCAAATGGTTTGGGAAGAATGAGACATTGGCAGGAGATTAGTGGGAATGAAGCTACTTGGAAAAATAAGGAGATGAAAATAGACCTCGAGATGTATGGACTGCATTCCGCACACACTTTCCATAAAAAAAATAAAGGCAAATCAATGTCTTGGACCTAGCCCATTGGAAGGCACTGAAATATGATGACAGTATCTGCGATCAAAATAACTATTTAAACAAACCAACATTTTATCTGCGTTAGCACCACCATTCTGGTGTGCAATAATACAATGGAAAGCACTGTATTTTCAATATTTCACCCTAAGTTGTCATTTCTACAGGTTATATAAATGGCATTAAAAATAGTCAAAGTAAGAGGGTTGAGTACGCCTTCACTAATCTCCATTCGGTACAGGGAGGGGAAATGGGAGTACTTCATGTAGGACAGTAGACATTCATGCATCGTTTAACAAAAGTCTCTAGTTATCTTCAGATTTGTACCTGACACAAAGACACAAACGTTGAATCGTAATATTTCTAAAATATATTAGCCAATTTTAGGTGTGAACGTTTCCCACCCCTAGAAATATAGAATTGGTCAGTTTCTCAAACCTGATACACTTTTTAGTTTCATCTTTTCATCTACTCATATTTCAATTTCAGGTACTTTTATCCATTTTTTTCTGCCTTCAGCTGAGCTTTATTTATGAATGTTGAAAAATAGTAACTTCGCCTCTTAGCTTAACTTTAAAGACAACAAAAGTCTATTTCAGATTATGTAGAAAATATGGTGGCTGTGCGGCTGTGTGTCAGTGAGGTGCACTAAAGACACTCTCACAGATAATAGAGGTCAAGAATGTTGATTAGGAGCAAATGCTGTGAGTAGATTGAAAAGTGTAAGTCAGCGATATCAATGTAAGGAAAAATATGCATCCATGGGAAATATTCATGGATATTACGATAATCAAACAACTGCAATAACTTCTGGTCCTTTGAAAGAATAAACAATACTGACAACACTCCTTAAAGAAAACATCAAGGAGAACTGTTGGCAAGAGGTATTTTGAAATATCTGTCCAAAGCTCTCTTTTAAGTATCAACGAAAAGAGATGGCCCGGGCTGATGTTCTATGTGGACTAGTCTAATCGTGTACAGGAGTTTGTCACCAAAATTGCATGGAACTGGTAGAGTATTGAGAGCTAATTTACTACTAGAGAAAATCAGTGGGGTAGAAGCTGGTGTCGCCAAATGTGGTAGAGTACAAGCGGATTTGAGGTCGATTCCCAGTATTGACATGTTTTGCATTTCTTATTTCGAAATTTATTATTTCAAACTTTTTCATGTCGGTGACACTTCCTAAATGCCAATCATGCTTGAGAACGTAGGATCTGACTACAAGGCTCATGCTATCACGGTGTGTGATCTGCACAATGCGCTATGATATATTACAGGTTGAAGTGCAGGATGGCAGCCCTTCAATGGTATATTCAAATGGTTCCGAGAGGCTTACTTATTTGCTAATGGTAAGTTTCATTTGAGATTACTAAAGCATTTCAATCTCAAATGTTTGCGATTTTGCGTGAGTTCCTCACGTTCACCAGGTTGTATTCAACTACGCTTCAAAATATGGCAAATTAAAAAAGGGAACGCGCTTAATTGCGTTGCATCTTAACGCAAGTTAAATCTTGAGTCTTTCATTTATATCAGATGACAAGTCTATCTTATGTTGCTTTAGATGAGCATTGTTTCTATGTATGTGGCATCTCCTCTCATCAGACTTGTTATTCATCCTGTTTAATGTTGGATATTTCATGAAGGCATCTAATGCGAAATGAGTTAAACTGCGCGGTATACATGTTGTCGAGCGACGAAGAAAGATGATACAAATCAATCCTTGGCAGACATCCACGTTTACCGTTAATGAAAAATGATCTAATTTACACACTTGATAGCGTGGATCATCAATTCTGTTTTCAATTTCCTTGTCCATTCTACAGTCCCTAGTAACAGCAGAGCAGCTTAATAAACATTTTCAGTTGTCTGCCATCGACGAAAACAGCAGCAAACATTGTGTCATGATCTCCAGGAGTAAATTTGTTGGGCAGCGTAGTTTTGGCACACTAATAGTTAGGTCAATGCCTTCTTAGCTGAAAATGTGCATCCATAATATTTTGCATATCCACGAGGAAACGGAAAAGAAAAGCATAGTCATCAAACATCAAAACGACCCCTTTTATGTTAGTTCTAATGTTGGACTGGAAGGTGAAGATGAAGACCCAAAATGTATTCCCTTACGTAAATCTAAAGACATGAAAGCACTGACAACTCGAAAATGAGATAATAAATCATCAGTGCTTTAGCATCACGTTCTCAACTGTATCAAATTCTTAAGTTAATTATTATGAAAGTCACCTTTCAAAGGCATGTCTGTACCTGGCTAGCACAGGGATGAGAGGATGTGTATGCGTGCGCTTGGTATTACCCTCGTTTTGATATATCATTTATTCGAGGTTTATATCAGAGATCCTTATTCAGAGGAAAATGAAGGTACATCGATTATCCAAGATGTCGACATGGCTGTCCCTTCTGCATCAATAACATGTTCCCCGATATGTTAGCTTTCTACTTTGACATAAATTTACCCGGCCAGCTGCAAAGGTGACACTACTTGGGGGTAACAGCACTGCTTCTACGTCACGGAGTATGGTTGTGGTCTTCAAAGGGTTTTTCCCAAATTCTTTTTATCAACTGAACTTGAAAAATGAGTTGTAATAAACTACGCGTGGTGTCACAGCAGCAAAACATTTTTCTACGGCCTTTTTTTATCTGGTTTTGGAATTGAAGCGAAACGTTACCAAGCCATGGTAATTTTAAATACACAGGGTATTTCTTAGGTCCAAAAGGTTTTTCACTCGACAACTGCCGTAGAAAAGTGTTTCGGTGCTGTTACACCACGCGTAGTTTATAACAGTAAGATAGCGCTCCCAACTAACCACAAAGACCGTGTGCCTTCAACAAATAAAAGGATTGTAGTTTACTCATTTTCTTGTCAGTGCAAGGCTGGTTATGTCGGCCGCACGGCTTTGTGGTTAGTTGACAGAATTAAACAGCATGTTCCATCCTGTATTCGCTAAGCATCAGCTCCTACAAGAAAACAACCACCTCGGGTTTCAAAATCTAAAAACACCACTAAGCAATGTGCCTCTGCCATAGGGTAGCACTTGCTTGAAAACCCAGACTGTGCCAAAATGTATACGGGAGATCGCTTCCGCATAATTGGGAAAGCTAGATCTGCTTTTCACTTGGCCGTATTAGAATCCATTCACGTCAAAGCAAGAAAATCGTTGTTTTGTAGACAAAAAGAATTTGCCATTTCATTGGGCCTTTTCGGCTAGACATTCAGCTTCACGGACACTTATTGGTCAAACTAACACCAATCTGGCAGTCAGCATTCTGATTGGCTACCTAGTAAAACACAGTAGGGTAAATAATTTCGCTGATTCCCTTTTCAGGTTATTTTCTGACGAATTGTACTCTGAGGAGTGTCAGACGAAAAAAGCTTTTAAGTACAAATGAATTGGCTATTTCGTGCAGTTTGAGCTACGTCTTTTCTAATTGATGTTGTTCATATGAAATGCTAAAACAAGCTTTGCAAACGTACTTGCTACCGAACATCGTTAATATCTTGCAGATTCTGGATAGCTCTGGATGGTATGAACATATACTGATCAGAATTCAGTCGTTGTTGTTTCTTTTACCTTAATGAGCAAAACAGTGTTATGCTACATTTTAATGCTCTCCTGCTACCTTTTTCTTCTTTGTCGCCAAACAACCAAACTGTGTTTCAGTGGATCTTCGAAGGAAAGAAAAAGGTGTCAATGGACGGATTTCCTGTACAAAAAACATGAGAAATCAATCTTTATTTAGCTTCTCTACGAAGTCCCGAAACTGCTCGTCTCGAGCAATATTGTGGTTTTGTTCAGCAAGTTTTTCAGCTGCTGGAAATGTGTAAAATCTGCCTATTCAACTGGCGAATAAACAATTCAAACATCAACAGCTTTCATCAGAGCTGGCACCTTTTATGCAATCCTTGCATTTGCAAGTTCGCCGAGTTCAAGTTGTAAGTTTTAAGTCAAAAGCTCAAATATTGCAAGAAAATTTCGTCTTTCAAACTGGCACAGTAACTCGTGCTTTTCCTTTTCACGAAGGAATACCTCCGGCTCTTCAGAAAGATTGATCAGTTTTGATGATACCTTTCCCCTGCTGAGCCAGTGAACGTCGGCATAAATAACCAAATCTTCACGTTCAATCTATACTCTGACAGCAGTGATTCGAATTGCTGATGCTACAACCCATTAGCTCATACAAAGATTATGAAGATGCTATGCTAGAGAAGATTATGAGACATTAACTTTTCCCCAGTATCTCTTCAAACTTTATATTTTCAAATCCTCTCTTCTCTATAGCACTTGATACTTTCTTCATAACTGAAGCGAATGCCGCATCTTTTATCTTCGAGCAAACGCTATGTTGATGAATGATAAAGTGCTCACCACGAAGATGTGGGAAATCGCTGTCTTCCATCAAACGGGCAATAAGTCCCGCTTTTCGTCCAGCCATTACTACTGCACCATCAGTGATACCTGCTGTGGTAACAATGTCATTTTTAGCTAAAGTTTCTTTCTAAACTCTGTAGATAACCCCACCTCGTGCTGTATCCCACACAGAAATGCTATCCAATAATTCCTCCTTAAACCCATCCTTCACATTAAATTGGATGTGATTGTTAAGTTTTCCATCGTCTCATATATCAGTTGACTCATCCACAGCGAGGCTGAAACCACTTTCATTTTCTTAATCAAGACGCAGCTTGGAATATAGACCAAGTGACAATGCTTACATTCTTAGTGCAATTGTTTTGGTCTGACAGTGCCAGGTTTGAGATTTGTGTTTTCATGCCCGTCTTGTTATGAAACTTGAAAATATGGATTCTGAGCACACCGTGAAGCACCCCTTTTCCATCTCGTCATCCGAAATTGTCTTCGTTTTCTTCTTTTCTAAAATTCAACCGATTTGAAATGACGCCTCAGAACACAATCGTTTGATATCTTCACCTTTGAAACGAACTTTGCAGGCCAGTTATCCAACTTTTCAGAGTGATAACCTTGTTCTGTCTTGCTTTTCGTACCGGATGGATAGTTCTTCCAAAGTCACAATGCAGAGGTATAAAATGTCTTTGTAAGTTGACTTTCTTGGCGATTGAGACATATTTATGGCAAATCAAACAAGTCGACCTATCGCTTTGCATAATAATGAATTAGCCCAGTTTCCACGCAGAATAGAATACAAGACATTCTTCTACAACTCGACAATTTTTAGTGACTAGTGTAGAATTTTTCTGTTCACTCATATTTCATTACTTCAAGTATTATCCTTTTCTTTATTGATATAGTGGAAGCCCGATTTTCCGCGATACAAGTGGTCCAAAATACAAAATCGCGGAAAAATCGAGGTTGCGGAAATACAGCGTTACGTTTGCAGCGCCAACCAACCAATTATACTTCAACTATGTTAGGTGTCATTCTATTATAGTCTGTTATAGCTCACGTATAGTTTAGCTATCAGTAGGTCTATGCCTTTTCAAGACATGCAACAGATTGCATTGCACCAGCAGGCAGTTTTAAAAGCTCTGGTTTTCAACTTCGTTTGACCTTTGTTTTCGAACGTACTTTCTTTAGTCAGGTGATCGCTAAAGATGACGCAGTAATATTTTATCTCCATGGACTCTTTTTCGAAAAATAGAAGGTTTTACTGAAGTAAAGTAAATCTTTCCAACATTTTATCTATTTTCACATCACGTACAATTTTTGAAGTCAAGCTTTAATCGTGGAAAATCTAATTTCTTGTAAAACGGAACGCGGGAGATCAGGATTCCTTTGTACACATGAATGCCTAAACAATTTTTGCACTGATTTGAATGAGGCGAAACATTTCTTCCCACTGTGTACCAAGGTTTACTTCCGTTATTGAAACGTACTGGGCCATTACAGAATGAACTGAGAACCGCGTCATAAACCAGCTAAATATCACAAATTTTTTACTTTTCTTATGGAGGCACTCAATATCGCCCCGCGTTGGAAGTCACTGCTTTAGAAAGTACCATAATGCTGGAGAAATAGGGACGAACGGTATCAATGATGGCGATAATTTTACAGCATTCCGTGGTTAAATTGAACATCTATATATTTTGATAGAATTGACGATCTACGCTGAAAAAAAATACATTTGTGCGGGAAAAACTAGGGCTGCACAGTGAGAACATGATGGCGAGGGGGAAGATTGTACTGTTAAGGAGGCAATTGTATGACACAGGTTATCCCTGATAACTAAAAGCTGAGTTGTGCTATACAGATAACAGGTAGATGCACCTCTACAACCACAAAAAATGCTCCCCTTTATTGTCTTTATTTCTAGGCTACTAAGACACCAGAAAGACTCTGTTCCTGGTAGGTATTGCTTTTACTTCACCCTATGTATTAAAAATTGTAAAGTGATGCAGTTGCTTGTTTTTGTAATGCATGCCCCACCCCCAAAATCACATGGACAAGATAGTCTGTTGCTGAGCTGCATGTACAACCATGGCTCTGATAATTGGCAGAGAAGCATTATCAGAAATTCCATGTACATTGAAACCTGAAGTGCAAACGTACTTTAAAAGGAAGTGTTTCATTTCTTATTCAGCCCCAATCATGTGTAGCCAAAAGGTGATAAAGCTCTGTTGAATGAGAAAGATACTGTTAGAAGGAATTTATGTCTTGTTCGGCTATTGTGACTCCTCGATTCGGAGCAGATAATGCAACCAGATGGTATGATTCATAAATAGTATACTGCTTCTACCACCAAAGGGGAGTTTTAACTTGTTTATTGGGAAAGCATGTGACCGGTTCCGAGTGATTGAAATAGTTTTGTGGAGTCAATTCAGCTACGAGACCTCAGACATGAAGTGGGGCATACAATAATCCTAGGCATACTCTGCAAACGTTCACAACAAAAGAATATTCAACGCTTCTGCTGGGATGATTTATAGGCAGGTACAGGTGAACCCATTAAAAGGTGCAAGGTTTGAAACTTCCGCATAACCAGCAGTTTGCAACATTTCATGAAAGCATTTGGATTAAGCAGATGCATGTTTTATATACATTTAAAATATCTATTATTAATCTGCAAAGACTGTTGCTGATATTGCTCTGTGATAAAGAAGGAGTTTAGAATTTTTATAAGAAAACCTCTTTTCATAATTATTAACTGTCATTTTTCGTATCAAAGTCAAAATATACCTCTAAAACGTCATGCAAGAATATAAATTTCAGATTGAATTTCTAAAAATTCACATTGCTGCATAGACACGTTTATGTCTTATGTTATGAAAGAAAGCTTGGGAGATGTCAAGTAACATGTATTTGCAAACTTAGTTGAGATTTTATGATCAACAAATATATAGTCTTCCATTATCTTATCCCCTATTTAAATTCATGTAGCGTTCCAAATAATGGCTTATGTATACCACTATAGATATATGTGGTAGATGTTTATCATTTCGTGAGTCGTAGTATATTTCTGAGCTGCGTTTCGGGAAATACTTTTCATATCTTCAGGCAAACGGACTCTGGAGTTTTTCGCTGAATTTATGTTGTAAGATTGCGGACCTCCAAGGACATAGGAATCGAACCTGGTATAGCAGTGGCGTTATGCATATTTTGTGTCTGCTGTGTTTACTTCCATATTTCCGGGAACCATATGTGTGGTAAATTGTAAGATAAGTTTGTTGATATGGTTGCGGTGGTGAAGGGCTTCCAAAACCATTCTAAAAAGTCCATTAGCCTGCAGATGGGAGAAGTATGTCTGGAAACGTAGCTCAGAAAAAGATCACGACTCACGACATGATAAACATCTACCGTTTATGGCATCAAGTTAGTTAAAAAGTATTAGGATATCTAAAGTCCTTGGGGTGCGGGTGAGGTGACTTTGTCTTTTTGCAGACTCAGCCATAACTCGTACACAACTGCATTGAGAAGAGCTTTGGGACTTACCGTCATTGCAACAGAAAACCACTACACAGTATTCGATGTCACCACTCTTCCTCCTAAAATAGTACCTCGATTTGAATTCAACTGTAAAAATGCAGCACTTAAATGAAATTACGATAGAAGAGTTAATTTATCAAAGCAGGTACCTTTTAATTCTGGATAATTAAACGCACAGATTATACAAACCATTATCAACACGTAGGATTGATTAAGCAGTCATCTTCAGAAGGTTTGATCTGAGCGCAGGATTAGAGTAACTCAAGATTGTAAACCATTTATTTAGTGAAATGATGTATTCTGCCATCGATTTTCAGAGCAGGCGTTTAAATTTTACGAGGCGCCTCTAAAAAGCCTGACATATGGGGTGGCTAGCAAGTATGATTTTGCAAAGTAGGGTTAGCTTTGACTGTCAACCATCACTTGACAATCCTTGTCATAGCTTACGTAATGATGTTAAAGTGGTACCAGCTGTTACAACCTTCCAAGTCGTGAAAGATAAATGACGATCATCATGTCAGCAAGCAACATGTTTATCTTGTAAACCTCTTGCATGTTTATAAAGAGCAAGTGGATGCATTTTGATAAACCTTTTGTCTTGCTAGCTAGGATAACATGGGCTCAGTTGATACAGCGCACGCCGCGAATGCGTGGGGCACGGGCTCGAATCCCCTTGGTATCATACTTTTATATTTCCTTAATATCTATTCAAAATTATCATTTCAAATCCTCTCTTCTCCAAAAAGATTGAGCAAAGTTTTCTGCAACGTTTTTATCATAAAAATAGAAGTTTTACGAAGGAGTACCATTGGAGAACACCGTCTGAGGATACTAATTTCAACTTCATGAAATATTTGGTAACGGTAGAGATTTAATCTACGACTCCTTTACTTTACGAAAAATTGTCTTCTATCACTCAAAATATAGTTTTGACCCCAGACGTTTCATAGTTTGACCCCAGACGTTTCATAGTTTGACCTCATACATTTCATAGTTTGATCCCATACGTTTCATAGATTGATCCTATACGTTTCATAGTTTGTTCTCATACGTTTCATAGTTTGATCTCATACGTTTCATAGTTTGCCCTCATACCTTTTATAGTTTGAACCCATGCATTTCATAGTTTGACCCCATACGTTACATAGTTTGAATCCATACATTTCCTAGCAAGATTTCCCAAGGCATACACAGACAGACAAAAATACCGTGACACAAAATCCTAGGAAAATTAATTGATATTCTCTGGCACTTACGTTCAAGGGTTAAGTGTTCGATAAAAGGCAATGACTAAATAATGCAAACATTCAATGTAACATGATTGCATTGCATGATTACATATCTAGCAAGTATGTACGTCATCCTTATCAGTGCCCCTTAATGTTATACCCTAAGAAGCTAGTGGTAACAAGTAAAAAGCATCAAATTGGTCTCTAATTTAGACCTTTAAATACCTGGTATTTGTAGGCAGAATTTGTTTTTACTACTGGCCAGACAAATGCAGAAGAAAAGAAGTAAGGATACCTAGATAGCAAACGTGCTTAGGGAGCTAATATTATGAAGGAAATACATAAACATCCTATAGAAATGGCCAATGGAAAGATAAAAAGTATAGAATAGTTTATCTACTCAGGCATGAGCTAGTTCTCGATGGAAACTTCAAAAAATATAAAAGCAGAGTCATTTAGCGTCCATAGCCATTGTCATACGTTAATGATATTTGGCAAATCAGAAAACAATGCATGAAGGTAATGGTGACCCTCAAAAGGATAGAGACTGACGTATCTCACTTTCTGCTTGTGGAACGTATGCTACTCACTCTAAACCAGTCGTCTAGCTCTGATTATTTAGGGTAAAAAATTGTCAGACGGAATTCAAACTTGAAAATATTGTCAACAATATCAGTAAACGAAATTATAGAGAAAATAGGATAGCCCAAAATTCTAAATGCACTTCATGAAACTATTAGAGTAACAAAGGAGAGCGATACCTCAGGCAATGTTGGGGCACATAGCTCTACGTTGAAAAGCCAATAATTTAAAATCTCTGCAATACAAACTTTTCCCGCACATTAGCCAACCCAGTCAATTGAAGAAACAAAGGATTTTCAAAACAGACGACGGCAGCCAAAAAGGTCTACTTGTTGCGGTTGCCATCGGAAAACCGTTTTTTGTGGTCGTTTCCAGAGTAGCCACACGATGCATGATGTATACAAGTAGAATTGGAAAATGTTGTTTTTAAGGTCGCACTCGTATTTAGGGAATGTTTGCGATGTCATTCAGAATATACGTTTCTCATTGTTGCGTAATAAATAGTTGTACATACGTGATTTTATTTTCAAACACTTTTGAGCTTCGCCTTTCAAAACTCTGACCTCGATTTAATAGTACCGCTTTCTGTTTTACTACTTTGCTTCATAATGTAGTACCTGTCGGGGGACACTGATCATATTGTCTGGTAAAGATTACATCACTTAGATGAAGGATCGCTCGTCATCGACTTTCCTGCCACCTGTGATCTCTCTATTGTACACCGATTGATTGAAATCTTACATGGTGAGCTAAGTAACGAACTCGAGGTGTTGTCTTGTGGTTATAAGAAAAATAAAACGTTGATGGGAGAAGATCATATTACAAAGCATTCGCAGTAGTAAGGAAATTATTTGCAAGTACACAAGACAAATTCAGATGGTCTTAAAAGTTCAATAACATTGCAGCCCTCTCATTTTTTTTATTTCAACAAAACAATAGAATGTTTCTTGCTTGAGGAGCCACAGTGTGTTTTAAGGGAGTTGCCTTCTAGAACGATTTTGTACGTGATTGCCAACTCTAAGCATCAGGTTATTCACACGAACTAAGATCCAAATTAACGGACGCCAAATAGAAAGGGATTCTTTCTCCTAAATACTCACACAACAATCCTCCCTGACTGAAGAATAACAAGTGTAACACGTTAAACTGAAACAACAATGATAACCGGGAAACGTTCTTGGTGGTTGCCAAGTGTAGTATTGCTAACAAGAAACCGGTATTCTTCTTGAGCACAAATTGCTACCAATTGCCACATTCTGTCAGCATTGGAAGCCTTCACTGTGCTGTCGCTGAATCAGACCTACTATTACTCATGAGTTTTGCGCAATCAAAATCCTAAAGTGATCCTGAGAGACTGTTTAAAGCGAAGAAAGTGGTTTGTCAAGTGGGTTGCCAAGTGGATTGTCAAATGTGTTCCCAAGTGGGTTGCCAATTGCGTTGTCAATAGGGTTACCAAGTTGGGTGCCAAGTGGGTTATCAATTGGGTTGCCAATTGGGTCGCCAATTGCGTTGACTATTGGGTTGGCAATTGCTTTGCCTATTGGGCTGCCTATTGGGTTGCTTATTGGGCCGCCAATTGGGTTGCCAAGTGGATTGTCAAATGGATTCCCAAGTGGGTTTATCAACTGCGTTGCCAAGTGGGCCGCAGAATGGGTTGCCAATTGCGTTGCCAATTGCGTTGTCAATTGGGTTGCCAATTGGGTTGCCAATTGCGTTGCCAATTACATTGCTGATTGCGTTCCCAATCGGGTTGCCAAGCGTCGCATTGAAATGTTATGTAGAAATGATTTGTTTTGGCTTTTAAAAAGTTAAATCTTTACTGTTTATTTTTTACCTACGGAGTTAGGTAATTTGTATTCTACAATGAACTGTGAGGTACCTATAAATGATATTGAGACCACAAGACATTTTGAAATTTTCTAAACCTCCGTGTTAGAGAACCAATAACAGCTTTGTCTTTGCTATACCTCATCATTTCGAAAAATGCAAATTGGAAGCATAGGAAACATCAGTTAGAAGACCATGATCATTTAGATCTTGTATTATCTGTTGTCGCTAAGGAGTTTATTTTTGTGTCTTTGAAGCCTCTTGTCTGAAACTTCATCAATTTGTTACAGTGTGATTATAGGCAACGTGTGTTACCATCTGGTCTTCTGGAAACAAAAGACAAATTGATTCACCGTAAAATTGTGAGTTGATGTCCTTTCCCCTATCACGAAATGATTGTCTTTAGACCGTAACAGTCAGGAAACATTGTTATCCTGTCCATTTATTCCGTTATTCTTGCAGTGGCCAATTGAAGAACTTTAAAGGGGGGAGGGGTCTACAGAAAAAGAAAAGGTCATAAGGAATTACTTTACAGAGGGTATAAGTCATCCTCTCCCGGAAAATTTAAGAGCCTAAATTATTACATCCTGCTGTCTGTTGAATTTTCAAAAACCTTTCACACTACCTTTTCTAATTAACTATAAAGAGGTGGCATTGTCCACTGCCGTCTAAATACGCTACTGTTCTCTTGATGTAAGGGCAATGAAATTCAAGTAAGTAATTGCAAATCAGTTCCTTGTATACCATAAGGAAGGTTAAGACTAAACAGAGTGCAGATCATACACAAAATTTCCGATCTTTGTAAGTATATTATACCTTTCACTTCATTGCCATGACAGGCTTACTACATATATGTTATGAGAACTTAAATTATGTTGTGAAGAAGACACGACATAATTAGTTTAAACAAGTGTTTTGCAACCTTTTCCCCTGATTACCTCCTTCCCTTTCACAGATCATAGTCGCATCACTCCCTTCCCCTTCCTCTCAGCAGATAACGCTATAAGATTTTAAATCAAATACCGAATTCAAATAGGACGAACGATAGTTACCTTAAACTAGAAATCAGGTTAGAACTGAAATAAACACAGCAATTGATAATCATGACGTAGTTGTCTTCAAAAGATGTCCTTTATCGAAATTTATAAACTTCAATATGAGCCCTAGGCTTGATGTTTTTGCATTAACAGTTAAGTATCTGTTTGCAACTATTTAAATTTCAGCCGCAAATTCTCATGGATGCATTAGTCCATCTTTTTGGTTAGTATGCCAACCACTGCACTAAATTTTCTTTCAATTTCGCATACAGCTTAAGAATTTTGATTACACGATGCAACTAAGTACGTGTTGAGGCAAGTGACACTAAACCCAACTAATTGCACATTGGTATTTCAGCTCATGTGTGCTTTGTGACCCTGTTTATATGGGAACGGATCCACATAGAAAGATTCGAAGGTTCTGTTCCCAGTCCGTTGTTCACAGTTTTGTCTCCTGCGTGTCAGTCTCAATGATCTCTGCTATTTTTCTTTCAGTTCTCTGAAGACAATATCTAAAAAGGTTTTCCTTTGCCTTCTCATCCTAGCTCCTTTGACAACTAGGTTTCCTAGCAGAAACAACTGCTTCGTTTGCGTCCTTCGAAGATATATTGTTACCTAATCATCATAACTGTCTTTTTATGGCATTCATCAGTGACCTTCTTTCTACAGAATCTGTAACACCTCAACAGCTCCTCGGTTTTTCAAAATTTGCTAGACTTATGGAGGATGTTCCCATCGAGATATGAATGCAGGAAACACAAACCTTAAGTTCACGGTACAAAATAATGATGATGCATAAAGTAGCGAAAACATTGTTGTACTGAAAGTTTTTTCGTCTGACACTTCTAAGGGTACAACATTGCCAGAACTGAACATGAAAAGGAAGCAATGAAACTAATACCCAAATGTGTTTTAAAAGTAGCCAACTAGAACTCTGTCTGCAAGATTGGTGAATCTTTCTCAATCAGTGTTAGGAACTGAGTGGTCAACGGACAAGGGGTGTCAGAAGCAAAAACCTTTTCAGTACAAAAATGTTTTCACTGGTTTGTTCAGGTTTTTTTAATCCTATGTTGCTATAAGTAAACTGACGTAAGCCAATTGCATTATACTCGTGTTTTCTATGGTTCGAGTGTCAGCTTCTTATCTTCCACATTCAACTTTAGGCAATTTGGTCGTCCCTTCTCTTAGTTGGGCTAGAAATTGTAGATATTCTATGGTTTAATAAGAAAATGTTTTAAAGTCTAGAGTTTAAAAGAGAGGATTACACAAGGAGGCTAAAAACTTCTCTAGAAACAAAAAAATGTTGTCGCTTCCATTGATCGGTTTGCGATGTAAATTCCCGGCAGCGAAGGTCCATCCTTTTAAAAACATTTTCCAGTAAATCCTTCCGTGAGAAGCTGAAATTCTTTTTAGGGAGTGGTCTTCTTGTGTAATCTAAAATTAGTTTTCTGCACCTAAGATGCTCTTTGTCTCGGCTTCATGCGTCCCTCAGCCATCAATTTTCAGATCGTTTAAGTGGCACCAAGTTCTTTAAAATATGCAGCAGCAAACTTTAAATCAATACGTATAGTCTTGAATCTTCTTTTTCCATAATTTGGTAATTTAATGAAATATCAATGCAATTATTTACTATATTACAATGACATTGTAAAGTATAATCGTTGTATGATAAAATGATAACTTCAGTGGATTTCCATGAAGTCACTGTAAGAGACAAAGAAAATTATCTGCAAAGACAGTGCGTAACTTAATAGATACGAAAAACCCCCAGAGTTTCAACTACTCAACGAAAGCCTGACTGCATAAGAAAACCAAAGCTGTGAAAGTATATCAGTTACTCGTTTTTGGATCAATTGAGTCAAAGTTTTGTGTCCTAGATTAGTTGATGTTTTAAATAATGATAGTAAGTTACTAATGCCTGACACTGATAGGATCTCAACAACCCTAAAGTAATATACTTAAAAATAAAGTAAAAATTAAAAATCGGTTAAAAAGTTGGTTTGAACTGCTACTTTTGAACCTTATTCAATCATGTGACTTCTCTTCCCTAACCACCGTAAAAGAACACCCTAATACCTATCCTTTGGAAATAATTGTACTCAGGTACGCTAATAAGCATAAAGGTATAGCAATATACTAATATTTTTACCTTTAAATACTAATATTTTAAATATTTTTACCCTTTTCCAGTCACTACGCTCTTCAAACTCGATATTGGGATGAAATAATAGTGAGATGCATCATATTACCTTCTTGTTGTTTTTTTGTTTGTTATTGTACATAAAGTTGTATCTTTTTTCACCTAAAGGCCTGTCTGGATAGGTCATGTCGCTAGATTTCCAGACTGGAGTTCTTTCACCTTCAAACATACGATGCCCATGTCTACAAAACACCCTCTATTTTTCCACTTACTACGCTCTTTTGAATGATCACGATTATTCAGGACTCTGGAGTAAGAGATCCACAACTTTGCTGTAATAGGAGATGCATAAGATTTAATGGATACGATAAGAGGCTTTGATATGCTAAGCTGCATATCAAAAATAGGAATCGTCAGAGCAGACCGAGGGAGAGTTAATTGCCACATCTATGTTCCAGTTATTTGCAAAGAGTGAACCAGACTTATTTCTTCAATAGAAGTGACGTCAATGAGGTCAATGCTTAAGTGAATCCCACTCTTAACCTACTTTTTCTCATCTTACATGTTGCATCAAGACTTTTACTATCCCAAAATGCAATGCTTACTGAAGCGCATACGTAGGTGTATCACAGGCGCCCAGGTTTAGAACAAAATCCAAAGATGACACTTTACATCTTTATCGGCTGTCCATGTTCATATATCCATTCCAATACATTTCGGCGTGACTGCTGGCATTCAGCTTTACATGCTGTCGTCCGCGCAAATCCACGCAACAGCATACGCCTACACAACGACTATCAACAAAGCAACACTCAACACAGGAAACACCAAATAAAGCAGATCAAGGAATAAACAAATAAATACACTGCAGAAGGACTCAACACCCAAATGCACAGAAAGCTCCTATAACATGGGACCGATATAATTTTTCGATGATGGAATCAATGTGAAAAAGTAATATTAAAACATGGAATACCAGTAAATTACTAGTAAGGACGCTAGCCAGGTTTCTTATTCATTTTTCTTGGGAGGGAGGGGGTGTAGGGGACAAACATTTATCGATAATCCAGACCCCATTTTAAAATGATTAAAACCTCTAAAATTAGATCTACGATTATTGCAAAATCTATCTGACAAAGAGGAGAAGTAAAAGTTACCATGTCATTATTCCTTACATTAACTTCCAATCAATGTCTCCTCTCCAAACACGACAAGTTAAGACAGTGGCAAGATTCAGGACTTTAAAGTACTGGATACTTATTTTTAGTACAAAATTTCAATGTCATAGTCGGGAAAGTTACGAAGATGACTTTTCGGAGAAGTGTGTAGGGGGAAAATTCCCAGTGGTCAATTTTACTTGACATTATCCATCAAAATGTTGATAACGAAAGCTTGATTAGTGCCTGCAGTACGCAATAAATCCATCTCCGACACGAATGATGACTAAAACTGGAGTGCCTCAATGATCACTCGTTGAATCAATGCTTCTTTTAATCGGAATGAACATTTTACACCAAATGTCAACATGAGTTAGTACATAGAAGGTACAGCTATATATATGTGGGTTGTAGACAAATTTGTCAAGAATGGAAGAAAGTGAAACTCATAAGATGTAAATGATGTAATCATCCTCGGCTTACCCCTCTCTGTAATTTCGTGTAACTGCTTTTTAAATTTTCGATTCGCATGTATGTATATGCTCTCAATGCAGATATCTGATCGCAGAAATATCTTTCTCAACTAGATCCAACCTTTCACGTATGTTAACTAGGTCTTCGTGCTTCTCTCTGCAAAATACCTTTCAATCGTCTACAAAATACATGAATAAGTGTTTTTGTATTTCGATTGATATTATAGAAGTTACTAGCACTAAGAAGATAGCATGGCATGTTCCTGCAACCTACACGAATCCGAGCTGCCCCTGGTCTATTGTTTGGTTTCATTATGCTTTTTACTCTTATTATAATAATTCTTAACAAGAATTTCAGGGGCATACTCAACTTTTTAGACCGGGGTCGTTAAGCGAAAAAACAGATACATGTTGTCAGTCTAGCGGCAAAAATTTGAGATTTGCCCTTATCTATTTCACTTGAAAACGTACTTTTCACAAATAAACTAAATCATAATGAAGTGCAGTAATCATATATTTTTCAAACCGCAAGGAAGAAAACGTAAGTATTCTGTGCATTCGCAGTCCATTGGGTGTAGGACGGAAAGTTAGAAGTAAACTTAACATGCTAAACTGAAAAGTCTATTCTTGTTTGAAAATGATCGTTCTGCTTTATTATCAAAAAGAATAAAAGTAAAGCTAAATTAATGAAGGGAACTAACAACATAGAACAACCAAAATATATGTTGCTTCCTTTACATATATAGGAACAAAACATTTCTTTTTTTAAGGTGCCTCCTAGCATACATATACAATAAAGCATGAAAAGAAATGCAAAAAAGACTGGGCTAAGCTGAACACGGTTCCGGATCGAAAAGATTCGTAGACTGGTGTAGAAATTCAGCATGAATGAAAACATGCATCAGTCTAAACGGAGAGTAAACACGATAATGTACTTTGCATATAAGAATGAATTTATATTTCGGCTAGTCAAGCCAACCTTCTTCAGATTTAGTTCATAGTTTACAGGCGGAGTCGTTGTCAGCTGGTAATCTCGTGACATAAATTTGAATGTGGATTGCAAGAGAGACTAAATGAATTTCTAGAAGAAAGAGTGACAAGGAAAAGCGCAAAACGAGAACAGAATTAGGAAGCTGTATATAGATAAGTTGAAGTTGATAGTTACATGAGGTTTGTTAGAAAAAATAAAAAGTAAGCAATTAATAAGGGACATAGATGACAGTAAAACACACACGCATACATATGTATATAATATTTATATATATATATATAATTAAAAATAATATACACTCAAAATAGAAAAAAGGGGGAGAAAATTTGATAGAAGAAGAAGAAGAAGAAGAAGAAGAAGAAAACAAGAGATATAAAAAGATAAAAAACCTCACAAAAAGATACATAATAAAAAAGAAAATAGTAACAAGAGAAAATGGCCATAGATAGATCGAAAATGATAATAAATAGAGTAAAAACTAGAAGGGAAAAAAGAGGATAAAGGAAAGATATATAAACCTGGGATGTACATTTCTATGCACATGTTATTGAAATAGATGATTACTGATCGTCTATTTGATTTGATCCATTAATAGATAGTACTTTAGATCGTAGTGGGACTCTTTATCAGGTTATCATGGAAAGTGTTCGGCGCAAATCGAAGTGTGTGGTAAAAACAGATGATAGAGGAACACTAGGCTCGTGTAGGACTATGAATGGGCATAGTGAGAGCAAAGAAACTATGAAAGGGCTTATTACATTTTGCGTGTGTTAATTGAATCCTAAACAAAACACTGAGGGAGGTAGACCTACACAGGCTTGAAGAATTAAGGGCGACAGAACACTTGCAAACAAAATATCATTCACGCAGACTTACGACTTGACCGAAATCTCACTTGTCTAAACAAAATCTATGTAAACGTGACATGAAAATAGCATAATAATCACTAACAAAATGAGGTTTCAGTTTGAAGAACTCACAGCTTTAAATAAATGCAGTATAACTGTCGTATCGTCACAATGTTGTAATGTTCAATTTTGACGTCATACCTATGTTACTTTCTTCATCATGATTATTGTGCAAAGGGAAAGTTATCGAACGCAATATTTAGGTGGGTAGTTGTAATAATAGAAATCATGGATTGCATATACCTGTAGTTTATCAGTGGTGAGTTAATACAAGATCAGTACCAGAACTACTCTGTGTAATTGCACTTACGTGTGTGTTCTGTGCGTGGACCGTCTGGCGTGCTACTTTAAGTGTAAGCGTCTTTCCAGCAGACACAAGGACACAACAACAACAACTGCAATCGTACAAGGATTCCTCCGTCGAGACTTTCCGCACGTTGACAACCAGTAGCCAAATTTGAAAGTTTTGTTTATAGTTAACTACACTTAAAGATAGCTGGAACCTACGTCAACGTTGTGTCATCATCAAAATAATGGGGTAACGATGATGACATACTTCTTTACAATGCGGAGGGAAAGTGTGGCGTCACAATATTGAAAATGTTTAAAACATGTAAAATACCCAATTTTCATGTTGCCGTTTTAGTAAGTAAGTCAATGGCCACAATTTAGAAATATGCCCTTTCCCAACACCGACATTTCAGCTTTCATAGTTTTTAATCTTTCTAACAAAAACTTATGTTTTGATGCTGGATCGTGTTCTAAGTCAAATCTTGCTATTTAAAAAACTTTTGATTTGTGACATCACCACCTTCCCTCCGCATTCAAACCTCATCTTCAAGCCACTTTAATTCACGGTGAATAAGTCACTTTAGACCCTCGTTCTTTGATAATCTAACATTTGAAAAGTAAGTTACTGGTACAGAATAATTGTCTTAATCTAATATTTGTAGTATCAAATCGCGACTCTGTTTTTTTATGTACCGTATTTCGTCTCTAAGGTTTCATTCCCATTTTCAAACACTTTAAGAGAATAAGTACAAGAGTCTGACCGCGATAAATTCAAGTTTGGCCTTGCTTATTGGACACTTGAAACTTGAGCAAGTTTTAAGCGAAACTTTTCTCGTCCAGCAATGTGATCGGTTAACTGATGTTCTTTGATTCACATGCTGAAGTGGTGTATTTGCAACATATTTCTTTATCAGAGCTACAGGAATGGATTTGCTTAGGTCCTCTGAAAATTCAACGGTTTCATGCATCTCCTTCGAGATATCAGTTAACTTTCGATACCAAACACTCACAGAGCCATTACTTTTTGGTAAAGATTCCGCGAGCCCCTGCTGTTGTCTTTTTGTTCATTTTAGCTTCTACGTTACTCGCTTTTGGATCATGAGTCCTCCTGAATCTTTGTGAAGTACTTACTTTCTACGCTGTTGTCGAGGAAAAGTCTTCCTTTATGTTGTAAAAGCCATGTTAGTGCAAAGCAAAGTATGATTATAATGCCGTTGTAGTATTTAGAAATTTTCTTGGTTATGGATTATGACGTTCTTTTTGCCAACAATTTAGACGGATTTCGGGCTTATGCGAGGTCCCCTAAGGGGAACGTTGCTATATTCCTACTTACGTGAGAATAATATACATCAAAGAAGTAATTACATTTTTCGGAAATGCCATAATGGCTAACGTTTTAATCCTGAAGGGTTCGAATCCTGGCGGTGACACATCTCACATTTCTCTTGTATTTTTTCAGCGTCGAGGTTCGGTTTTCGTTGCCGCGATAAATTGCAACAAAGTACAGATATTATGATCGTCGTACACGTTCTTTGTGTTATTATATTCATATCGCTCACAAATCTTATCTTTCATAATATAAAAGTGTTCGTAATATTATTAGCTTGTGGTTGTATCATTTCAGTTGATAAATTTTTTGGGCCCAGGATGGTTGGTCCCTCATTCAACAAAGTTACACTCTTTTGAGTCGTTTCATATGCCCATGGTCGGCTTCACTAGACACAATTGGCTAGTAAATAGTGTTGCAAACTTTAGTAGCGCAAAATACCGTATACCGTATTGGGAGGGGCATGTTCACACCCATAAAAATCTTAAAAGGCTCGAGTGAGTTAGAAGCATTTCAAGACAACAAAATCCGCATTTTAAACAACTTTACTATTTCATGAAAAGTCTTATTTGGCATTTTTTTTAAGTATGAGTACTTGCGTGAAATTCTAGTTGGGATCAGACGTAGCAACAGGCAGAATGAAGAGAGAAATCCATTCCTTTCTCTATAGCCTTTGGTGTAAACAGGCTTTGGATACCAGGGCTCGCCTCGCAGAACTGACTGTGGGTAAACGAAAATGCTGTACTTTTTCAGTTAATTTTACAATTTTACTGAAATACCTGAGTGTACGTTGGGGTCTTTACCGTAGACCGTACAAGCACCCTAAAATACAGTATTATAAGGTAGAATACCTCACAGTTTGCAACCCTACTAGTAAAGATTCTTTTACGTTGAACCTTACTGTAACACTGAAGTAAGGGGACACTTACTGATCACATCAACAATACAAAGCAATACTATACACAAATCACATGACCAAATCCCACATGACAAGACACCGCAATCTCCTGAGTCGCTTGTGGCACTCAGGGCTTTCCACTGAGCCTCGCTCGCATAAGCACAGGAGAAACCATTGTTTATGAGACGAGGCTTGTTTCTTTCCGTTTCTCAGTGTCAGAGAAGATGGTTTATTCTTTTCATGCTGGAACAGGCTGGCAAGAATGTTTGTCGTTTTCAAGTCAGGGTCAAGATAATAAGAGCTTGTCTGAGGCGAAAACAGCAATATGATATGAGGTAGGAAAATTTACAGTCGTAATGGCTTGTTTGTTTGACTAAGTTATGGATGTAAAATGTTTGATAATTGTACTCAGCTGCAATAAGAGAAACGAAGGCAGCTGTTTAATTGCACCGTTTGCACGACAACAGGTTACTGTGTAGCGATTAACTAGTTCGGTGTGCTTCATAATCACACTGAATGAGGATATACGATGTTTAAAAAGAAACAATTTGTTTTCATATAAAGTTATTGTTGTAATTCTAATCTGACTACCGGTACGTATGCGCACGCCAGAAATATGTTAGAAAACAGTCGTTGACGAACATTTCAAACTAGGTTTCTGAGTGTCATAGTATGGAATCGGCTATCTGTTGAAATTTGTGATCAATTGATCTGCCAGATAATTTGTCATCTACTGTTGAATATCCTACAGGCTGTACTAGTGCGAGATTAGTAAAGCGTACGGGCACCGAAAGTACTTGTCGGTTTGTTTAAAACTGTTGTAATGGAAGATAGCGATGAAAGAGGTACTTAGCCTACTTCCTCTAAGTTTGTCATTTGACCACTTAGTATAGATGAATAACATTAGTTTAGGTGTGACGCTTAATTTGAAGTGGTATGATATATATTGAGATGAATTATCTGCCTTTGATAGGCCCTTTTCCATGTATCGTACCGTCGGTATGTTTCACACCCTCTCTTTGATATTGGGCACACTCGTATTTTATTTGTAAATGAAGGAGTCCAAAAGTTACGGTGCGGACATGGATATCAATAGCACACAAAGCAATAAATAAGTCATCATAATTTGTTCTACGATAGCATAATACAATAACTGAAGCCCCGGTGTTACCTGTTAGTTGGGCTTATTTGTTAGCTTTCTCGATATGGTGGCAGACATCCCGACACTTCAGTTGAATTCTGGTGAATACTTTGCTTGGCGCACATGATTTCATATGACGTGTATACGCCAGTGAACTTCAGCGCTCGAAGAAAGACATTCAAGCATGCAGACCCGAGGACAGTCACGGGATTTTCATTGTTTCATTTAGATCTTTTAGTGAAGATCTCCTTTACCCACATATTTAATTGGCATTGTTGACCAAAATATCTCCTTGGTTAATCTTGAAACGGATTGCCACTATTATGTGATAACAACCATTTTTGTTTTGAAATGCATTTGAGGAAATTGTAGGTGATAATGCAACGTACAACAACACTATGTGGCTTGTTCATTTTCAATTTCCGTTTAAGGTTGTGAAAACAATTCAGTTGAGCTGTACTTGAAGTTTTTAGCCAAAAGATGTTAACTCCACAAAGATATTATTTTGGATGCACAAGCTAGCCACCTTACAGTGAGTTACCAGTATCATAACATATACAAGTAGATTATACCTTTAATTTGTATGCTTAAATTTTGGTCTCCAGGTACAAATTTAAGACATCTTTGGCATTGTTGCGGCTATAGTATAGCTTTTTATTTGAGAGAGTCAACTTGAAATAGTCAACCTGGTTTACTGTATTATTTCCCTTTACCTGTATACAGATCTGTGACAGGTTAATTTCTTTTCCCTTAATTCAATGATAGGGCATCAGCTTCCCTCTGTTCCTCTAGTCTTTTCCCACTTTACCCTTGATATGGCCTACATGCCACTATTTCCAGCATGCTATAATGACCACTATTGTACTCAATCAGTATAGATAGTGTTTACTTCCCCATTTGACATTAGTTGCATCATCCTTTCTGCATGATTATAAAATATCTTCATTTCTAAATAACATATCTTCGTTTTCTTACTATTCTGCCCATGAAAAAATACTTCGGATCTTTTTGATCATTTTTGCCACCACAACCTTTCAAATATTTTGTTTTTTCATGTGCTAACTTTACAGTTCATCTTTGATGTACATGTATGGCTTAACCTTGACTAGAGACTTACTGAGGTTGTTTATGAATGATTATGTCAGGAAGATCTTCTACCTATTTGTGAGAGATAAAGAAAGA
The DNA here is from genome assembly GCA_010016065.2 of Carybdea cf. marsupialis auct. non (Linnaeus, 1758). Lineage (NCBI taxonomy): Eukaryota > Metazoa > Cnidaria > Cubozoa > Carybdeida > Carybdeidae > Carybdea > Carybdea cf. marsupialis auct. non (Linnaeus, 1758). Next base: position 36,533 of record JAAAKL020000664.1, read on the forward strand.
AGTTGGTAAAACACATCTCTGAGGAATGGTTTAATTTGATTTAGTAATGCAGTATGAAGGTTAAATTGCTTCCTAGAAGCCAGGGTAAAGTTCATTAATGAATCATAACCATCATCAACATCATGCATTTAGCGTCCGTTGGACCCTCCAGGGGTGTTGGGCTGTCTACTGGCTTCTTGTAGTCTATTTTGCCAAGCGTCCCAGTCATCTGCCCTGTCCATGGTCAGATTCCAGGCACACAGTACTGTCTACCATTTGACTAGATTGAAGCAGGGGTTTTTATGCCCGGATGCCCTTTCTGGTGCCAATGCTTTCTTCGTATGTGGATCTAGGCACATTGCCATCCAAGGTTGAGGACCGGTGTCTGGCCTGGTGTTACAGCAGAGTGACATTGGGTTGTCAGTGAGGGACCTTCTTCTGTCGACTATTTCAGCCATAGACACCAGTAAATGGAAGAAGAGAATCTCTGTTATTGCAAATTGTAAGGGTGTAAGTTTTTATTTGATTTTAATTTAAAAGTGGATTTAGACTCAGCCTCTATCAGTTTAAATAGACCATTCATTGATCCCCTTTTAAACCTGCTAAAATTTAGTGATAGATAAACAAGAAAGAAGTTATATGGATGAATGTTGTTTGCTTTTGTTATCTTGGTAGGACTGTCAAAAGTGGTATGGTTGTTCTGAGATTTCTGTGGCAAGGAGGTGCAGTTTTGGTAGGATATGAGTTCAATGTTGTGTAGCAATAGATTGACAGTGGGCATATAAGAGTTGCAATCATGTATGGTTTGTAGACATAGGATGTAGGGGCAATTAAAGCAGGTGCCCCGAGAGGAGCTAAAAGAACCATGATGCAAATATGTGAAGGTCTCAGATGAGAAGGATGCAAGCTAACTCACAAAGAGGGTGGGCTTGGAAGAGCCTCTTCTGGGAGTAGCTGTTAGAAGCAGATTGGGTTAGAATGGCCATTCGTTTTGAAAAGATAAGAATGATCTAGGGGAGAAGAAAGGTACAGAATTTTGAGGTGGTAGGCAGGAGAGAAGAGGAAGAGCAAAAGCACTTGCAAGTTTATAGTCAAAAACATTTTGCTGTTTTTGAGAAGGATGCACACAATGTAAGCAAGTAGAGGTTGGGAGTTGCATCTGGTAGAAAAGTTAGTGATCCCATGAAGAATTGATAAAGGCTGACCATAGAAAATGATGACTTAAGCTATTTTATTAATAATTTTTAGCTGGCAGGCACAGTCTGTTCGTTCTTTCCCAAACTATTGTCCATTCAGAGCCTGGGAAAATCACTATTTGATGTTTAATGTTTCTGAAGGCAATCATAGTGTATACAATGGCATAGAAGTACTATAAGCAGCCCACTGTTGTTATTGCTGATACTTTGAAGCCATGTATTTTATAAATAAGTAAGTGATTAACTCTCAGTCCCAAGGGTTCTTCCATTAAGGTCAACCCATTGATGATACTTATCGCATTGTATTGGCAAAGGCTAACGAAGAGAGCATCTTAGCTTTTTATGTTGTTTAATGCTAGTAAACCTTGATGTAAGATGAGTTGTTTAAGGATTACAGTGTAGTTCTTTACATTATTGTCCATAGAATGCAGTGAAATATCAGAATGGGAAAGGTGGATTAAAATAGACTCTCCCCAATAGTGACCACTTTTTCTTACAATGGAGTTGATTACAAACTAATCTCTTGTATATTAAAAAATCTTGATATTGTAAAACTGATTGCATACTCCTTCCGTAGCTATTACCCTAGAAAACTAAGACTTTTGACATAGGAAAAGAGCCTTTAATCACATTCTTTACCATGTGCAATCATAAAATAGTCTAAT
>JAAAKL020000665.1:0-38368 GCA_010016065.2 Carybdea cf. marsupialis auct. non (Linnaeus, 1758)
GCCACTGGGCATTATCCTGATCTGAAAACTATTTCTACAGAGGAGACAGTTCATCCAACTGGTTTTCCATCTTAAATTACGTTCCTGTCCTTTTCTTTCGATTTCTCACCATTTTTAAACGGTAGAGTAAAAGATCAGTTGATCGACGGCTTGTAAAGCTTCCCAGATCTCCCATCTTTATTTCCATGGTAGCAATCCATACAAGACTGAAATAGCAAAACATATGTTGACGAACCTCAAAAGGCTCTCAAATTGTAGAATGCATGCCATTAATCTATTTGTGATACTGAATATTTGTTTGAATACGTCTATTTGAAATACCCTAAATACAAAATTAAGAGGCTATCTTAAATGGGCTTAATATCATGGCCAGATAGTACTTTTCCATGACCAAGAATATGTTCTTATGTCACTTATTTAAAGTTCAAACGTCACAACATTATTACGATACTCATTGCGGTAGTATTATCATAATTACGTGACAAAAAACTGAAGAATTTTCCTTGACGAGTGCCGCGTTGATATGGTGGTAACTCTAAAAGCTTGAGAAAGTCAATTTCTTGCCAAAAACTATAATGAATCTGGTTGCTGAAAAACGATGATATTGTTTCAAGAGATGGCCCGACCAAGCTGGATAATTATTGAATCTGTGTACCGTATAAGGTATCAGAGAGAATCGACAAAGATTCGTTAAAGTAGCGTGTATGAAGAGTACAACGCGTCTGCTTTTTTTGCCTTTGTAGCTTGATATTATTCTAGACAGATCTGATCCTTTAAACCGATATGACTTCAGAGTCATGATGATCTTGAACCTATATAATCCCACACCAATATGAACCCTGATGGATCAGTATGGGTCTCAAAACTTAGTCTCCTTTGCAGATTTATTTTTAATAATACTACTCCTGAATTGATAACAGTACAGGTATTACTTGAAGAGTTCAGTGAACCATTCAGGCATCCCTTGCTGTTGTTCATAGCCTTCAGAAACTAAAAAGGACGCCTTTCTTTAACAATCCCTGTAATAAAATTTGTTCCGATGGCGTCCAGTCTCATGCTCAGTCTTGTATTCGATTTTCAAGCTGGCCCAATATGATTATTCGTGGACGGATCTGACACAAAACGTTTGAAGGACAACATCGCTCCATAACCATTATGACTCTGACCCATACCAGTCCAAAGAATCACATCTGTATTGAACAATATTTACATGGCAGAGGATCAAACATTTTGTTGAAAACAGAAGTCAACAGTGATGAACGTTCATTTACATCAAATTTGGTAATCATTGTGATATTGCAATAGTTACACGAATTGTATACGTAGCATCTTGAACTATTTCAAGAGGTAATAAAAACATAAAACCAGAAAATATCTCATAAATTCAAAAGAGACTGTCATATCGGAATCAACTTTACTAACATGTCTATGTCACAACTGCACCCTAAAATCCTCGGTAGTCCTCAACAAAAGAAAGTACATCTGCAGGATTAACAAAATCATGAAAGTTTTTTCATTCATCATTGTGACATCAAATTTGTTTTCTTGCAAAAATGCATGCAGTCAAAGTGATTATAAGAATTTTGACACGTTTACGTATGCAAGCTTAAAGGTTAGGTATTCTGCATGTTTTTATACCATTCCTAAATAATCCTGTATCATTATCACAACTTTATCGAACGAGTTTTCACTGAGAATCGATTCCGAAGGATTATAAAGAGGGTCGTGTTTAATATCCTTATTTCTTCATTCTTGAAAGAAAACATAGGTGCAATGATATTGTTGAAGAGTTTTGTGTGCCATTCTTATGGTATGTGGGTTGACTTTTGGTAAATACAATAGTTGCTGCACCGTAAACTCATGATTTAGGTCTATGGGATTTTCTCCTTTTTACTGAGAGCCAGATGATTTTGACTGAAGTTTTCATTATTTCAGTAGAACTAAGGCACACATTTTATAACATTTTATATCGACTGACAACAGGAAAGCATTGAAATGTGTCTCCTATTGTCCATTTTAAGAATATACATGCGTCGATGAGCGGTTCTTATCTGTACAAGCATTTCTCTTTTCATATTAGAATTTTTAAAACTACGTTTCTCTATCTTCGTAAACATCTTTTTTCTTGTTGCCAGCATGGTGTTGTTTTGAAATTATTTTTAATGTTTCGATAATCTGAGCCTTGCCGCTCTTGCAAAATATGTTGAAATAAGTAGTGTATTATTGACAAAGGAAAAATTTTAAATAGGGGTATATTTGAGGGGGGATTTGGGGAGGGATATTAAAAATCAGAGTGGGGGCTAGTTCCTGATTCAACTGATTTATAATACTTACTCAGCATCAATCTATAATAAGAGTTTGGCAGAGATTGACATCCGGAGGGCGAGGGATAATTCAAAAAATGTCGTTTATTGTTAATGATTGACTTTCCATCATGGTAGAAATTATTCTGTAGGGACTTCAGTATCTGCAGAGAACTTAACGTAGAGCTTATTCAAGAGGTGATCTTATTTGAGAGTTGTTTGAGAGTTACTAAGGATTTGTTGTATGCTCTCCCGGTTACGAAAATTTAATGTGAACCTTGCTTTGTTAAGAAAATAAAACTTTACCATATTGGTTAACGGTACTGCTGTGCTTCTCTGTTTCCTAATGGACGGTCAAATTAAGGGTCATACTATACTCAAGTCTATCCTAGAACAACCGTATTAACTATTACCTTACTATATATTATCAAGACTAATTATCCTGTATAAGGTGCAGAATGTCATACCAAGAGAGGTATGTGTTACTCTCTATAGCCCTCTTTTTCTGCTGTCTGGGGAAAGTATGGTAAAAACATGTGTCCTTGCTTCAGAAACGGAGCATTTTTATATTTGGGTCCTAAGCAGCCCAGATGCGCTGCAATATATGTCTTTTTACTGCGATCATATAATGAAAAATCGAATCATCTGGAAAAATATTGGGGTTGTATCTTTAAAGTTTGGAGGGTCATTGCCCCTAAATCCCCCCTAGTCAATGGCTCGCTTCCTCGTTAAAGTTAAAGGAAGCATAAAAAGGCGAACTTTATGGAAGAGGCCAAACTCCTCTACTGAATTGAAAGCTGCGTCAGCAAAAGCAGATATGGATTGGGATCAGAGGGCAATGAAGTGAAGGCAAGCTCTTAGGTATGCGGTCCAATATCTAGAACTATTTGGCATTATACTGACGGCATACCTAGTAAATAGTGGCAATTGAACATATCAATTCTTAGGTGGTCACTCTTCGTTAACCTAATTTATGGCTTTCAGGTAAGAAAATGAAATTTACTTACCCTAATTTGGAACTTATAAATGCTTTAATTAATTCAATGTTTCAAACACTTAATATAACAAAACTAATTGGCCGTTTATGATAAAGATTCGCTGTTTTAAAACCACATAAAATTCTATTTCTGGCGTGGAAAAGCATGATTAATATCCAAGAATTCTGCTTTCCGTTGCATGAAGCCACTTGTTGTTCCTCTTAGACGAATGCTAGGAGGAAAAGTATTTCAAAGGTCTTTTAGTGAGCATGTCATAATAGAAACATGAAAATAGAAAAGATAAAAAATTATTTATCGTTATACCCTAAGTTTGATTATGTGTCAGGGCAAAATGCAATTTATAGGTTGAGGTTGAGAAAATTTAAGTTGGAAGATCGGTATAGGTAGTAGAGGAACAAATAACTGTGTTAAATAAAGTCAATTTTGTCTCGTGGGGTGAACACTGGCACTTAATACGGAAACGAGGAGAGGGAAATAAGAAGGATCGTTCGGGAATACCGGGCACGTAAATCAAGACCTAGGGCCTGTATTTACAAAGCTGGCTTAATTTGAGTGTCCTCTAAACCTATTCTTAATTTTGGATGTAACCCTTAGATCATCCATCGCCTGAAATACTGTTCATATTCAGATTTTGGTTCTTGCTAAATTATATTCCCAGGGTACGTTCAGGAATGCATGTGCCTTCCTTCTCGAAAGCATAGTAGAAAAACAGTGTTAACGCGAGATAAGGAATGTTTTTATTTTTGGCACTGCAACTGGTTTCCTCAAACAATCAAGTTCAATATAACACAAGTTCATGTTTTATTGTGAAGAGACAAGGTGTTCTTAGTCAAACGGGCCAACTATTGTGCAAGTCAAAGGGGTTGAAACCAGGCCCATGGCTGCGGGGGCCACGGGGTCGGATTTTTAGGGGTATTGCTTCTCTCGTGGACAAATCCGAACAACTGTTTGTGTCAGAGTCCGTGTCGGGATTGTTACTCGACTTCTTTTTCTCGATTTTAAATCGACTCTGTATTCTATTACAGGTGTATTTGTCTATTAGTTACCTCTTGCGCAATAGAAGTTAATACATAATACAGGAAAAGCCCCTTCCCCCCTCCGTGCAATATGCTGCCAGCTGCGGGCCTGTTTGAAATCTGTAAGTGCAATACCTATCTTACTCTGATTAGACAGAAAATGCGGAGAAAGGGGCCTGTTAATGAAATTAGGCAGGCTGACTATATTTCCCAAAATCTATCACTGAGTCATTGTCATCGATTGTGGCTCAGTTTATCTCTCGCTCTCTCTTCCCTGACATATGTATTTTGTGTATCACATGAAACATTCTCAAGCAGGAATAAGCAAAGTATAAATACTATTCATATATATACAGAGAGCAATGTCGGAAAATTATACGGCCTGTTAACAAGTAAGATATGGCAATTAACAAAACCCAATACTGCTACGCTCTCGGCAAAGCTTTTATTGTTCTACCAATTTCGGCCTTCAAAATGTTTAGCAACGAAATAAGGGAATAAGCTCCATTGGCCTTAATAAATACAATCTCATGGGATTAGAATTGTATAAGCTTAAGCTACCCTTGTGAACACCTTGTAAGTTGATTCAAAGACTGATGGAGGGGACGATTGAAGCAAAAGAACATAATTTAGGAGATGAGAGTGAGAGATGGGGGTATAACGACGCCATTGATCCTTTTGTGACTGGACAGAGACAGAGAAGGGATGGGAAAATCAAAAATCATTGTTAAATAGAAGAACACTATTGTGATGCACAGCCTCTACGTGCAGCTATGAAAGCGGAATCCGAATTGATATGGTAGTAAAATTTTAGTGGGTTAAGGAAAATATTTATTACGCTAAACGTTGTCACTAGACTGATGGAGGAATTCGACCTTTATAACTTTTTTAACTTTCCACTGTGTTCACAGAATAAGCAATCTTTACACTTTACAGGAAGACCCTATCAATTAGCATGCAATCTTGGCTATATTTGCACCTAGAAAAATCTGTATAGCTAAGTATTTATATAAATATCTCCATCAATCAACTAATGAACATAGGAAACTAATCCGACTAGAGAGCTCAACTCAGGTCCGAATGCAGAATGACAAGAAAAGGGACGTATGGAGCGAAAACTACATGATGCCCCTAGTCCCAGTAAAACAAGTCGTTTCATTTTAATATTTTGCTTTCTGATTGACTAACCTAACTCTCCAACCTAACAAAGTAATCTACCGTAGTGACATTCTTTACTAACTACCTCGCTAACGTAACTTGCCCAGATTATCAATGAACTATTGGGAGTCAAAAACAAGATCAAACCCTATAATAGTTATTCTTTACTAAGTCGCTCACAAACTACATGTTTTGGGAGACTTAATCATCAATCCTGAGATAACCTTTTTTTCATCCACAGTTCTGTTCGTGATAGTACAAAAGGGTTCATAGCCATGTGAAACATGATATCTATATCGGTTTTATTTTGCTTTCGTCGAGCAAAACATCATCACATCTTAAGATATTTGATCCCATATGTTGTAAACTGGGTTTACTGATAAAAAGCGAAACAGAGGAAGGTACAAATGGAAAGAGTATGGTAGGATAATGTTGATGAACGCCTCCCAACTAACTATTTGGAACATAAATAAATATTAAGAAACATTGGAGATATGATAGATACATACTCTACTATATTTTTTTAATAAAAATACTCTTATCTGGTTGCCAAAGGTCATAACTTACGGAATGAGTAGAATGACTGTAGTAATTTGAACAAAAGAAAATATTATTAATAAAGTAACAACAGCAGTAGCGGTTTTGGAGGGTGCGGGGCCCTGGGCCGAAAAAGTTTGCGTGGCCTTATGACGTCAAGCATTACAAAGCATTTCAGACATTATCGTACTGCGGACGTTCTGGAAACACTGTAATCCTCCCAGGGGATACAGGTTTCAAGTTTCAGTCTATTGCACGACGTCAACATTGGCAGTTAGACAAATACTACTTTCGCAGCATTGAAGCACGAGGCCCCTTGTAAGTGCGGGGCCTCGAGCCATGGCCCTGGTGGCCTGCCCCTAAAACCGCCACTGGACAACAGCAATAACCAGAGAGCAATGTCAACTCGCGGCATAGACAGCTTAATCAAGGCCTCTGAAGATAATGGTTAAGATGACGATTATCAGATAATGTGAAAGATGATAATCACCAGATAATGTGAAAGATGATGATTATCAGATAATGTGAAAGATGATGATTATCAGATAATGGTTAAGATGACAATTATCAGATAATGTGAAAGATGACGATTATCAGATGATGGAGAGGATTCTCGCAGCATAGATAGCATGACGATTACATAACATTTGAGCGATTGGAGGAGTTACATTTTCTTGTTGGGCACCTTAGAGCACTAAGCCCCCGTTACGCCCCCTTCCTATACTTATAATCAAGCTTACAAAATAGTTAAAATTGAAAGGTATGACCAACACCAAGTCTTATACTAAGTATACGAGCTCACGTGATTACTGACAGGCATCAAATTTTATTAAAGTTAAGGCCGAGGGAAGAATTTTTCCTCCTGTCACTTCTCAATATTTGAGTGATGTTTTAGAAGAGTTTAGAGTAGGATAGTACTTTGCTGAGTTAAAACTATCATTCTGCTATCAATCATTTACGCCAGATAAAAAGGAGGAACTTCATGGAAACACTCAGCAACTGAGGGTGTTGAGGTTAATGCCACCAGATAGAGATCGATGATGCTCACATCAAGCTTCGAGACGTTACGGTATCAGGGTCATCAAATTGGCTAGTGTATATTACCAGTTTTAAAATTTTACTCAAGTTTGGTCTTATTGCACGGACGGCGAAAGATAAACGAAGGCTGTATTCTATCAAATTCTTGCCAAAATGTAGAGATATTTAACGGCCATTGTGTAATGAAAACGTCACTTTATGATGCTACTCACACTTCTCTACTTTATTGCTTTCTCTGTTGAGTAAACAACCAGAAACGTTCTTACCTGATAACTCTAGATAAAGTTAAGAAAGGGGAAACTCAGAGAGAAAGAGGCCATGTTCCCCTGCCCCCAAAATGTATCAATCTATCAATGTATTTTCTTCCAAATCTCGATTGCCTTTACATCGGGCCAGAATTATAGACAATCTGTCGACTGTATGATATCTTGTTTAAGGCTTTGTAGAAAATGCAAGTAACTGTTGCGGGTGCTAAAACTCAGGATACAACAGAAATAAGGAAGGGCATTACGGCTACAGAAAAAGGATGCTATCCCTTTCCCCTCTCCAGCCCCTCTGATTGGATCGACATATGACGCGTTAGACAAACATTTGATAGAGTGATCAGTTGTAGCTGTACATAACTTCTTTCCGTATTTATCTGCAACAAAAACTTCCACTTGCAAAGATAACAGTAACTCTAAAGATTTGGAATACGTAAATTAATGCTGAAACAGAGATTATTAATATCATAAAAATCATTTATAATCCATGGCTGAACGATTTCAAAGCGGTAATGATAAGTAAAATCGCACTAAGCATTACCAAGCAACAAATCAACCGTATACTCGCTTTCACATTTTTTTAAATGCATGTTTACTGCTTAAACATAGGCCTACTTAAGCAATTATTTTTGTCCTTGATTGCTAGTTTTCATTGATAAACGATACGCCGATTTGCTTTATTAACCTCTCTTGCACAGACAGATGATAAATGGAATCATCAACCGTATCTGTGCAGTGATGAGGAGGAGACCTCAAGCTTGAGAATTTCCACTATTTCAAGGTAAAGGCGTCATATTCTTACCCTAATGCTATATTTAACAAGATACACGTCAAATATAATCTGGTATCATTTTGATGTGTTGACCTATTGCAATTTGGTCACGTGAGACCATCACGAGGACATTATTTCACACGACAAAAGTTTTCGTAGGTTTTTGAGTATTTTGTAGCGAATTTTGTAAATGGTAGAATAATAAAGACAATTCCATCTCAATGAGTTTCGATTTTAAAAGAGGTATTGCAGTTGGCTGTTTTACACCTTTAAAACAGGGTCATTACCTCGGAACAAGATCCGCCGCAGAAGATTCCGCCAGCACCTCACGTCCAATAAATCCCACATCCCCTTTATTGGTGTAATATTTTTATTTAGTTGTCGAAGACTTAACTTATCAACAATGTTTCCATTTTCGTCTCTTGTTCTTGTTGACTGGTTTCATGAAGTTTGAGAAATATAAGTCTTTACCTCCCCCTTCCCCCAACACAAATGTGAGTTTAGGTATCTCCCTACACTATTAGTGTCTAGGGATACAGTTGGTGCTTTCTGTCCCAGTTGCAACACTGTTTAACCTACTGCCCTTCTTTGTCCCCATCATGAAACGTTCAGCAGTCCTGCCGTCGGATTCATGATTTTAGGAAATCAGAGCGTTTGATGTAAGATTCGATATAATGCACTTATACCGACGAAGCATTTAACTCCTTAATGAACGCGAATAGTATTTTGTTGCTAAATAGATAGCGAATTGTTGTCGCTCATCAAGAAGATCAATTGAATCAGGAGGAAGATGAGGAATTTGTATTATACAAAGTTATATCATAGGTGTTCTTTATACTGATAGGTTACATTGAAACTTTACTGATTTCGTCACCCACAGAAGGTATGTTGAAGGCAGTCACTGTCCCATTGTCGAGAATGAAATAGTGATTCGAAAGCATCCTCCTTGTTTAAATCAGAAGTAAAGTAAGTGACAAAAAATAAATTAAAAAATTTATAGGAAGCTCAATCAGTTTTCAAAAAATCTGTTTTCTGGACTTTCAGCATTTTCTGAAGGGAGTGTGGGTAGATATACAACGATATTCGGAAGAAGAGGAAACCACCTGTCATCACAGGGGAGCACCCTACTTAACTGATTCAACGCCAGATATAAATATATACTTTACTTTTTTCATATGTTGAAAGCTTTTTATAGTCCTCATCAATTGTGAGGCACATTTTCTTGACTTCATGTCTTCAAATCCATCTTTAAAAAATTATGTTGTAATCCCCTCATTTTGTTCCTTTTGGGTGGCGATATGATTTGGGTTGACTTGATAACGAGAAAACATGGCATACGATTCTAAATTTGGCAACTAACTAGATCTTAAATAGATGTTTCGTATAAAAAGAATTGATTGATTATTAGGAGTTTTCAACTGCAAAAATTAGTAACAAATTCTTAAAATCTGAATATCAAAAACAAATGCTGATTGATGGTATATTTAAAAAAATTAGCACAACAGCTTTAATTTGTTTCTATGAAGAAAGAATAAGTGCAGTAATTCTACGATACACCAAATTATCCATTCACTTAATAGATAAGAGTATACAGAGTACAACGATACACATGTTTTGTTTTTTATGGAATTGATTCCTTATTGACGAACACTTACGTAAACAAATGTTTCGAGAGACTACAAGAAAATAACTATGGTGGGAGCCCATGTTTTACGTATCTCTAAATTCTACAGGAAATGATACGAGGCTCGAACTAATGATAAATATGTTTGCTCTTGAGAACAATTTTTCTTCGATAATTGTATTTTGCGTCTAAGGAAGATGTGAGAGGCATTTACGTTTCTGTAAAAATACTCTTTCTGGTAACAACTACGGCTCATGTTAAGAAAAAAAAGGGAATTCATTTAACCCAACTTGCTTACCTACTCTGAATTCTTCATGTTAATTTGCACGTATTGTATATTGCCTTACCTGATGGTTGATCTCTCCAGGGAGGTAGATGCACTGCTAATACCTTGGTGCAAAATCAAACATATCTGTGTATATATTTCAGCATCGGCAATCTTTTCTGTCTATCTTCGTAGTTAATTCTCAAGTTTCCTTTCCTTTAGCAAGCTCAAAGAAGCAGGTCTTTCTAAGCTATGCTTAAATCGTTGTCCGCACGTCAGAAAGCATGGAATTGAAGTCAGCTAAGTCTGGAATGCACTTCTCAAACAGACAAAGGTCACCGATATCTGATCTGCTCAGCAAAACAACTGACGTTTTACCAAATTGCGATAGCTGTCATTATGATGGGTTCTCTAACGTCTGATGACTTTGAAATAAAGCCATTGTCAAGGTATACTAAGCTTGAGAGCGAGGACGAAAGTATGATCATTACGAAGGAAAACGTCGTAATAAAGATTCGTTGTAAGAAAGAGAACGTTGTTGAGAACGGATCCAAATCGAAGTGCTCAATCGTACTCAATGGTACCTACTGCTGAGTCAGCGTAAAGGGAACTTTTAGTTTTGAGAAAAGCTAACAACAGTTCGGGCCTGGTACCTGACCGCAGAGGATATCTTTACAAAGATTTTCGTGGCTTAGGACGTAAGGAGAAACACTTAACGTTTTTGGTGGTAGCTTCCAAAAAACTTTAATCGTTCAAATGTCTTCCCACTGTATGGATAGCTCTCTACCTCTTTATAATGTAACTAAGACAATACCAAAATAAACAACAACAAGATAAAAAACTTTAAAGTCTCAAACGGGAATGAATACATTAAAATAGAATTACCGTTTATGATCACTTAAAATTGCCACTAATGAAAATGACTAGTAAGTAAGATTTATTCCTCTTGAATCGTCCGATAAAATATCCATTGTATGTTAAATTCCAATTTAAAAGGATGACTTTAAAATCGTAAAAAAAATCATGCAATATATACGTCTTTAAATAGGATTTGAACTGAAAAAGAAATATATAAGATTTGAAAATTTTATATCGTACATGATAGTCTGATTCTAAAGCAATGTCGGCTTCATATTGGGACAGCATCGTTTGGGGGACTTGCAAAAAGTTGACAGATGTACTCTAATTAGTGAGACCTGATAGTTTGAAATAGGGACGCTGCCCTATGACTCCATACTCCCCGAAGAATGAAATATATAAGCAATAGTCAATGAATGTTTTCAAAACAAATGGTAAGATTGAGACCAAAGTTTAAGGTCCTATGTCACTGAAGACACCACAGCTGTAGGGTCCCGTATGTAATTGATGGATGCCCCTTTTGTAAGCAATGCCATTTCACACATGATTATTCGTCACCCGATTTTATCGATGTGTTATGATCTTTGCCGATATTAATTGGCGTTTTTACAAATTGAAAGCAGAATGTAAATGAAGCTTTTTCATGTCAAATCAGAGATACGATAAATACATGAAACTATGTTCTCCTTATTGAAAATTACTGTGTGTTTCTCTGAACATTGTACAGCACTTCATCTAAACGTGACAGTTAATATCTACTCTGCATCATCAACACGTGTAATAACAACTCATAAGAAAAAACGGAATACTAATAAAATTAAGAAATAGCAGCTAAGCATACGGATAGTGATGGAGACATACAAGAAATTTAACAAAGTAGTAAAATGCTACATAAAGATTGTTAGAAACATTAAAGAGATTAACACAGCCAATAATGTGCAACAGTTGACACTATGAAACTTTAATTTCCTGGTTGTCATATTACCACCCAGGAAACAGATGTTATATTTCCTGTGAAGAAAATGTAAGAAGCATATGCATATTTGCCATTCCTAAGCTAGAAATAAAAGTTTTAAATTACCTGAAACCTGAAACACAATACAATTTTATCAGTGTTATATCTTTGATGAATCTGTCTCTCTACTCTCTCGCTTGATCGATGTATGACTGGATATGTTTCCTTCCAAACCCCCAGTGCCGGTTTTAGGGTATGGCGGACAGTGCGGTAGCCAAGGGCCCCGCTCTTTCACTCCAGAAATTTTTTCGTCGATTTCTCCCTTTTTGAAAAGCCCTTTCAGTAATTTGAGAAATGACGAGGAATCATAAGTGACCTCTTTTCATACTCTTCGATGTATACGCACGCTGCACTTGATACAAAAATTAATCCAAACGATAGGCACCGTGAAAGCTCCATATTTTGTGAGCTATATGGGATGAGGAGATATTGATAATAATACTTGTCGTAACTAGGGCTTCGCGTCGGAAAAGTTTCCAGGGCCTCAAGCGTCGGGAAATCGCTCCTGAAACCCCCCAATACAAAAACCAATGCCTAAATTATAAGGCGATAGATTAAAGGCTAAGTTTATACATAAACAATAAACAAATCAATAAAGCCATAAACTAATACATCCAACGATAAACGTATAGATTAACAAATGACAATAGTAACGTGTAACGTGAATCCGATACATAAAACCATAAACCGATAAATTTTTTGACTAAATCTTGTACAGTGCACATTTATCAATAAATCAAGTGAAGTAAGCACATTAAATTTATGGATAAATCAGCATATAAAAGATAAAGCAAGACATTAAAAGATAAGCCAAAACACTTAGCATTAAATTAGATGTACTTAAGAATGAACCAGAAATATAAAACCTACTACGTTAAAGTGAAACATACACGTTAAGAAATGAGCCAGTATACGAATTCATAAATCAATGAATTAATTAAATAATAAATCATCTGTCAAACCATAAACTAATGATATAAATTTATATAAATTAATCATTTAAGCCATATTTCAAGGCACGGAAACGTAAATCAATACACAAATGGATAAATCTACAACTTATAAACAACCGATACTTTAAACACAGAACTAGTGCATGAGTTCATAAATCAATAAATCAAATATCAAACGATTAACCAACACAATTTATTAAATTTATTTCAAAGGAAATCAATGCACTAAAAGATTGACGAATTGATTAAGCGATGAGGCAAGAGATTAAATAATAAATTAAATACAACAAACCAATACATTAAAAGATATTTTTGATTAATCAAACAATAAGCAAATAGGTTAAGCAGCAAGCAAGTTTAATGAAGGGTCACCCAATATATTTCAACGAGTAAAATAACATCACTGTAGTTTGTTCAAGTCATGTTAAAATAGATTGGCTGAGATACGTTTCTTACTAGCCACAACAATCTAGGACAATGGTTTCGATTTTTTTATTATAGAAGTATGCATTATTAGGGAAGCAACAGAAGCCCCTTGTGGTATTTTGGGATGGTACACGTCCCCTTGAAACACACCAGATGTATGATTTCACGAAGTCTGAGAACTGAGAACATGCTCAATACGTTGCTTGTTAAGTAAATATTTATACTGTTTCTTTTAGGCTTCTATATGCTATGTGGTTGAAAACAGTAACGTCGTTTAAATAACGCAGCTGGTTACCGAAGATAGAGTTACTTTATTGCGTGTTACGCGACATGGGCGGGCTAACACATGTACAGCAAGAACATGCTTGCAAGCGAAACAGCCAATGTCTGCCCCTGCCACGCTTATGATGTATCTAATTCTACAGTCAGTCTATAGTCGATATAACAAGGGCGTAGACTCATCCCCCTCACATTTTAGGATGGGGGACAACAGCTGCTTTATCCCCCAACTTTTGGGGCCAGAAATGTCAAATTATCTTTTAATCCTTTGGTCCCCAAATCTGGGCCCATGAGATATAATCAAAGTAGTAAATTTATAATTGCAAAATCACATAACAGGAAGTCTATAGTTCCTATTTGTTGAAGAATTTAGATAGGATAAAGTGCCCAAAATCCAACATGGTGGATTTATCGTTTTCAACAGAATCTTTAACTTGTTTTCTCACAATGACACTACTACAAATAGGGTTACGCAAAGAGAAAATAAGCCTAATAAAAGCAGATTGGCTTAGATAGATTTATTAACCAGCAGCTACGTGCGAAAAGACGAAAGTACAGAGGATACGGTAATGTCAAGGTTATCAACGTAAGTAAAAGATAGCCTACGTTTATAATGAACTATAACCTCACACATGTGGCGCTCCACACGTCTTTTGTAAACCAACAGGTACTGGACTTTTTACACCCTCTCGTACTGTTAAGCAGCAGTCATGATGTCGTCAAATTAAAAAAACAGGGAAACGTAATTTGTTATGAAAATAAGAGCGGGGAACATGGTCCTGTGAAGGCCCCCCCCCCCCCCTCCCTGTTTAAGCCACTGCTTCAGAAGTAATCAACCATATTACAACTCATAATGCACCTTAAAGTTGATTACGTTTTAGACCAACAAGTGAATGTCCTAAGGTTTAACTGAATCCCCAAACCGTCTTATCAGTTCATTTTGCAGGTATTGAAGGCAACGAATCAAACATCTCGTCACACATGGCCACTACTTCCTTACAATTTTCTGGGGGCTATCTTACTACTTATAATTTTAATAATTTCATTACACAATATATATTTGACGGTTTTTCTTCCATAAACCTTTTGTGTTATATGTGGGGTACTCGTCATGGTGGAATTTATGACGTCATCGTAAACGAATTTTAAAAAAATAAAGGAAACCTTATGAGACTTCAAACAGATCTGCTCGGTTGTACCGTAGAAATATAGAACCTCGGGCCTACCAGCCAACTCCCCCAGTTAAATACGGATAAAGAGGAATATGTAAGGAGACACTTCGGTTTTACTGTAATCGAATTCGCTTCGTGCAGAGCAAACGGTTTTGAGTGCGACATGTGGGGAAGGCTACAGTCAGACCGTGTGACTGAAAGAAAAGTAGGCTTTCATGCTACAGATGGCTTTTAAACGTACCCGCTGTACCTACAAAGTTCTCACGCATTCAAGCTGACACAAATACAGGTGTGGCAGCATACCTAAAGGTTTATCGTGAATTAAACATGTACAGCCATCAACATTAAAGCAGGTATGGCAGCTCATACCAAGTGTCCGGCTTTTTAAAACTCTGTGATTCTTCCACAGCATTCTGTCTGATTCCTTTCTTAAAGGTTATGAATATGGTTAGATACTATTACGATATTACTTTAAGGTATAGAAGAAACTTTAACATTCCCTGATTTCCTTTCCATAATTAGTTCATAATGTAAGCTGACAGACAGCTTTTAAAAATACTATTTCAATCAGTCAGAGTAGAAGACAATGGCAATGGTAAAACTAAGGAGGTAAGATTCTGTTTAATATACGAGATAATCTGAAAATCCAAGAATCCACTCAATATATCAGAGTAGATTCTCGCTGACCAATCCTTGATCCTACAGCATCTTCTTTAGTTATGAAGGAAAAGAACAAATGGCTTTATAGATACGTTGAAAACATAAAACCAGATGATCTATGATACTCCATGTCTTGAAAATTTTATCTAACACACTATTCCCGAGCCATTCGACATTTAGTCTCAAATGTGGCCTGTGAGCCCTGTTCATTGTAGTCTACTGCTAAACTGAAGGAGAAGTTTTCCTTGCCGTTCATCAGGGCAAACATACTGATCTTTTCTACTCGATTGATCACAGCATGAAATTTCATGAAACCAACTACATATGTTACCTGCTATTTTACGGCCATGTATTTTTTTGGGTCAACAGCTTCAAGGCGGACATTCAAATTGCCATGGTACAATGTCAGGTGAAACTAACGCGTATTTTATTAGCCCCATTGCAGCATTTTGAAATATTTTAGACCAATAAACTTTTTCTTGATCCACGAATGCCACTTGCATACATATGGGGTGGCACAGTATGATGTCACGATTTTGACAAATTTAAATTACGGGGGAAAACTCAATTTACATATTGCCCTATAAGTGACAACGTCAATGGCCAAAATTGAGAGTGATGCCCTTTTCCAGCACTTACACATCGGGTTTCAAAGTTTTAAAACTCTCTAATAAAACCTTGTTATTTAAGCCTGGTTCCTACCTTAAGGAACCAAGGAATATCAATAGAGTTTTGAGCCGAGATTTTTGAGATTCAAACGCCTCTAGTTTAAACATTATATACACTACAGGTCTGGTATTTTGGGACACAGCCTACTCTACAGCTGCCTTTCGATATCAGGAGTCAAATTGTACTATTTCCAAAACTTTTGATTTGTGAAGTCATCACTGTCCCTCAGCATTGTAGTGTAGCAGTATACCAGATGACGATGCAGATGCTACTCGTGACTTTTGATGGGTCAGAGGTTAGCTGAATGGTGTTTATCACCAGAACCAAAAGATAAAAAAGGAATCTGCCCTTCGAAAAAGTTTCATTTTTAAAATTTCCAATCCCGGAAGTGACATTTTTCAAAATTCTCTCTAGTATGTAGTGCCATACTGTATTGTATTCTAATAACAAGACCACTGATGATGAACAATAGAACCCACGTCAATACGGATATTAGCTTTGCATGCATGAAGATAGTTAGTTCGAGTTGTAGAGATATTGAAGATAATGATATGTCAGAGAATCAAAAGTAACTTCCACCTCATTCTTGGTACCAAGAGTGTATCACTTTCTAATCATGATCCATAGTTCTTCTCGTACTATAAATTGTCGACCCTGACGTTTCGTGCGCTTTAAGTATCCATTCAGACCTTTCATTCTCACGCAAGATTACTTAGGCTTAGGACTTGATATTTCGGTATAGGAAAAGAGAAAATTAGTATCATCATCATTAACAACACTAGCACTATCATCATGACTTTCATCATCATCATTATCATCATAATCTTGTGAACGTATAGTTACAACCAGTCATGACACCTTGCCTGACCCTCATGCAAGCATTTCTATCTTAAGCCGTCTTGACAAGGTCGTTAATACTCAGACCAGTCAGGCCTTTATAACTGTCATTAACAATATTATTTATGTAATAATAGTTGACTAGTCAAAGGATATCATACGCTTGGTATGGCTTTCGGTTTCATGTGAACTTCTTAACTTGATGTATTCCCAAAACATCCTGTTGATATCAACTTTGACAGTGTATATGGAGGAATGTTATGCTACTTTTCCCTGATAGCTACCTAAGGAGGATGAAATGGAGGAAGTTGTGGTGCCAAAATATTTTACAGGATGGCTATCTGATTGAGTTGAAGTATTTATAAGGTCACAACCGTGTCATCTCTCCCTTTGTTGGAGTCTCTAGTGTCACGCCTCCCTTTTGTCTCCTGTACGACAGATCTTCCATGGCTTCTAGGTCAGCATGGTTGACGTGAACTCCATAGCGACTATTCATTGAAGTTCCTCTATAATACAGGATGAAGCATGAGGGGACTATTTTATGATGTTGGTGAACGCCAGGTGTCATCACCAAAGATACAGCGATACAAGTACATGTATGAAGAGGAAATGATGGAACGAATGAATCTTAACCGCGGAAGTAACCCATGGTTAAATGCACGAGATGATGTCACATAGACATTGTCTGCTACCTTGTTTGAAGTAAACCATCAATAACAGAGATAGACAGTATGAGATGCACATACAAATCTCCCTAAATTTGCTTTGGGGTAAGAGAGAGGGGTTTTCTTTACTGCTTGTCGAGTCTTTGCTGTTTTCTGGTTACGAAAAGAAACTTAATGAAATAATAGTTTTGACATTAAGTTTTGCGCTGTTCAATCTTGCATTCTGATTTAAACAAACGGTAATTAAAAGAGAGAAGATAATGACGGCAGTTCATGTACGAGGATTTGGTTGGAGAGATTATTTTGAGTCATGTGCATCGGGGGCGGAAATTAGACGGATTATTTTATGGGGAGCCAGGGGCGTGTCCACCCGTTCAAACTGGAAGGGACTCTTATCCGAAAATGGAATTTAGCTGTGACAAGAACAATAGACTAGATTTTAAAAGGACTCTACTCCGACAACGAGGCACATTTCATGAAAAGTTCGACGCATTGATGGATTTACTGCAAAATCGAGCAAGCTAGACACTTCACCTTTAACAAAGTAATAATGACAAGATCCATGATGTCAAACCACTTCAAAATTATCCTCAATACTGACCTCAATGTTACCGTCGAGTTTGAACGGATTACGAGATCGACTCTCCGGAGAAGTGGGGGACACGTCTTCCCAAATCGCCACGTGGTCACGCCACTGGGGTGGGCGAAAGTATATATAAGTCCTGTCGACAATGGCGTCGTCTTTGTTTTAAATACAATTACGATTAAATTCTGCGACAACTATATATAAGCAATTACATACCCTTACGGACATCGATTTCTTAATTAATGCAGATCACTAAAAGTATCTTCATTAATGCAGATCAGGGAATGGCTTTGTATATTTAGAAAATGATAGCGGAAAGGTAGCGTTTCTTAAATTGCATGTGAATTAAACCAAGAAAATTGCCAGGAGGTTTTATAGGTTACATAATGAAGAAGCTTGAATATTCCAAAATTTGTAAATAGACAAAATGTTGGAAGTTGATCATTGTGACATGACCTTCTTCTAATGAATGTTCACACTGTGTAGGTTAACGTCTCTGTGTAGTCATGATATCACATAGTGCATTGTCTGATGAACGAGCAATGCCAAAAGTTGTGCTCTCATGAGAGATAGCCCGTGTAGTGTAGTGTAGTAGTTAGTACGCTGGACTACAGTATGGAAGGCCGTGGATCGAAACCCGGCACGGGCATCACTTTTTCAACACAAAATGATAAATGCCCTTAATTGTACCACGGTATGACTCATTATTAACTTCTGGAGAAATAAAGATAAAGCTTGTATGTCATTTCAATTTCTAAATACCTTTAAGTCCCTCTTCACAATTTAAGGTGATTCAGTACAATCATAGTTCTTAGCCAATTTTATCTCTACTACCTCCATTGTGTCATTAACGCAATTGTTGTAACACAAGCATCTGCTATACTGGATTGGTCTACCAACAAACATGATATAGCAATGAACAATTTTCTATTTTACTTGCTGCTATTATCTACTGTCCGAAGTGTGCATAATACGTACCAATTCCCCTTTCTTCGATCCGTTTGGGTCTAATACTAGGCCTTAGTTCTGTTTCTTGCTTCTCGAATATTTTGGTAACAATACTGCAATGCTAGAGAATATAACACACAATGAAGACTCTTCCACGTCACCATATTTTAGTTTCAAAACCATAATCTTTAGTGGTATGACACTAAAAGACCTTTTCATCATGCGGTTGCCAACTTCCTCTCTCGCTATTCTTTCCCAAATTGTTTGATTAAGTTCTAAATAATGTAGGGTGCCTTACCTAGACCACTACTGCTCCGCCGATGCGAAGTTGAAACTGTAAGGTACCTTGCGCATGACATCACCTTCAAACATTACTTGACCATCATGTCCAGTGCGATCTTAATTAGCTATTAGTTAATCAAGATCTCCGTGATCATGTCACCTAACTTAATAATGGAAATAAGTGTTGGAAATTTGCCTGGTTGACTCTTTTGAATTGTAAAACACGCAAGGTTATTCATTCGTAAAAATCGTTTCGTAGAATACGATGCACGAATTTTGAGGTTTATTTGACTTTCCGATCAAGCTCACAACTTGAGTGCACTATAAAATGAGAAATACTTGTAAACTTGGTCAATTCAAGTGGGGTCATCTTTCCCCATCCCCAGCTCCTGTTATACATCTATCAAAATGGTATTATGTTTCATACACAAGGAGGTCATAAGTTTTATGACCAACATAATGATAGATTATACAAAACAGGAACCATCGGGATGCCTCCTTCACAACATGTGCCCTGCAAAATAACAATTTTTGTTAGCCAATTTGACATTTATATGGGCTGCTTCTTCTTAGAGGTATTTTTAAAATTAACGACGTTGGCTGAATTGTTTTAATTAACCTAAACACGTCTCACCTTCGACTAACCCTAGCGGTCTCTTTTGAAAACCTTCTTTTTGCAATACTCTAAAGTTCTGTAACTTCGAGCTTGAGGCTTACAATCCTTTTGATACCAGAGAATTAAATCCATGGATCCTCACTTACCACACATATGAAAAGTGTCAATTTAAAATTGAGAATTTGTTTTCGTTTTGTTTTATTTTTTCGAAAATCCTTCCTTGACACATTATTCTGCAGCATTATCACTCCCAAATATGGAGACTGTCTATTAGTACTTTTAGAGCGCATCTCAAGACAGTATTTTACTGTGAAAAAGGTTTTTAAATCAGCATTTCCCAGAATTTGTTTGAAAATCATCGAAAGTAGCAAAAGACATTATCATACTGTACTTTTATGACGTTTGGTGGCCTACGGGTTTGAAGAAATAATGCATTAACATAATAAAATCTTTATGTCACAGTCATTATGAAAGATGTTGAAGATAAAGAAAAATCGTTATGACAATGGAGCAAATTAGCCCTTGCAAAATGGCAGACACTTCTTCTGTACTCTTGTTAAACTCAAACATTTATATGATAGAATGCCATTAGAGTATTTTCAGCACGTAATAAACACGTCTTATGTTAATCAAGGGTATGTTGATTGAGGTACATTTTGTCACCTACATATTTGAAAAAAAATAGCTTTTTTGTTCCCGTGAAAAAGGCAATATGTGATTAACTCTATTTCGAAGGAAAAGGTATGTATAGTATAGCGGGGTTTTAGCTTCCAGGCCATCGTAATTATCATATCATATCATAATTTATTGAAGAGAGGCAATTCTAGTGAACATAAAAAAAGGCTCAATCCATTGGTAGTAATCAAGGTGAAAATCCAAAAGCCTACCATAAGCCTCAGTAACGCAGCCTGTCAAAACATATTATTGAAATGGGGAAGACAATCTTTCTGTCTATACTCAAGAATTGGGCTAGAGAGCTTTCTTTTCTTACGTTTGCAAAATAAGCCATTTTGCGTAAGAATATTCTTTAATGATAAACGTTTTCTTTGTTTCACACATAAAAGTAAGTATGAACGAAGGTAAAAATATGCACTTGGACATTGGTTGGTGGAGGGAGACAAATGTATTCCTTTGGAGGATATTGCTTCCCCTATGCCCTTCTTTGCTTCTTATTTGATCAGCATGATGGGATGTCAAAATCCACTAAATATGAGGCCCAACATCACTTATAAGAATGTTTGGCAAGTTGAATTCTTTGCTAGCGGTAGGCCTCGATCTCAGACAGAAATTATCATTTTGCACATATGCTATATAATAGATATGATGGCGATAAGATGATGAAATGACGAAAAGGACAAAAAAAGCAACACCAATGTTCCGCAGCTAATAAAGCCAGATTTAGAAACTGTCCATCGCAGGTGTCCTGTTAGTGTTACATTAGATGTAGTTATGCCATAATATAGAGTTTTGAAGAACAGCTTTTGCTGAAATTATGCGTGAATTTGTACTGACTCCTTCTATTGTCTTTTCTTTTCGTTGATGAATATAAAAATTGTTCTCTCTACACTACAGAAATACGTATGCTAGCCTTCAATTCGTTTATATTGTATCTTAAAATGTTTATTAAATGAAAAAAGAAGGTTCTTACATGTCTGAGTGGGTACAAATGATTGACGAAGATGGAGCTCTGTTAAAACACGGTTGTCACAGAATTGATTGTATCTACCATTGCATTTTGTCTTCTGTCTCAATTCCTTTCATATCACAACATCTTCCTTTCATATCACAACATCATTTGTTATGTCCCAAAAAATGTATAAAAAGACATTCTGCGCGAATTCCTTTATCAAATTGCCCATGTTCTTCTTCAAGGTAATACACGCTTTCCTATCTGAAGTTAAACAGTATAACTGTGATGAGTATAAATACGTTTAAGTACGTACCTCCTAATAATGGCACGATGAAATCAGAAGCTACCAGAACACTGGGAGCTAGGCAATTTAAGAGCAAACTGAGGACTACATGGTATATTTTGTGAGCCATCTCAAGGTTCGAAGGAAGGAGTATCGATAATACCATAACAAAACGATTATCGGTATAACACCTTGAACTCTTACGAGGACGTTGCACCTCAACCAGCTATGGACAATACTAACTATAACTAAGAGTGTGCTAAGAATTCAATAACAAATCAGATCGATCGAATCAATGGACATATTTTGTTTTTATATGCCTCATTACATGTTTGTGCCATCATTATCCTACTTATGTAGATTGTAGGCTAATGAAGAAACGCAATGTTCGCGACAGATAAAACAGAACAAAAGCAATAATTGATGCCACAAAATGATCCCATTCTCAATGCAAAACTAAACTGCTGTGAAGTACAATCAGATATATAATTAGACGGTTCTTGTTGACTGATGTTTACACTTGACAATACAAATTTACAAGAAACATGATGGGTTATCATCTCTAATAAACGCTTTCATTATTCAAATGACAAGAGATACAACACAGGTAAAGATTGGGAAAGTTATTCACTGCCGCCCCGTTTATACGGGAATGGATCCGTTCCCAAATTGGTAAAGATACGGCTTGCGTTTACACGGGTACTCTTGGTTTCGTTCCTGTTTGGGAACTAAACCGTATCCATTTGGATACGCTTTTCTAGCGAGACCGAGTTGATCCGTTCTTGTTGGAAGCGGAACCATTTGGATACGTTACGAACAAGAGGCTATGAAATTTTAGGAAGAGGCTAACATAATACGTCTTTAATTGGCACGAAACCGGAAGATATTCTTTACATTTACCGATCTCGTTAAATGGAAACTATTTTTCGACAATAACTTTGCGCTTTCTCTCTTTTATAAAGGAAAGTTCTTACAATTGCTCAAACATTCCACAGCGTTACCTTTCAACGCAGACGAAGGCAATGGTATTTTCTGAAAGCAATAATCCGACTGGTGTCAGTTTCCAAAGGTTTAATGTTTCAACACCCCGAAATGCTTTCAACAGCGCGCTGGACATCCTGATTAAAAGTCGTAGTACTCCACGCAGAGACTGTATACAACCTTAACACTATCCCTCTCCCTTCCACTGTCCACAACTTTTGGAAAGCTTGTTTTTATCTTCTTTAATTTTTCTTCTATCTGATATCTGGTGAATCTTTGTTCATCGTTATATCGTGGGAAATCTTCACTTTCCTTGAAAGGAAGAAGCCAAAACCTATGTCCTCGTACTTTGTTCGCGCCGTCTTCCAGTCCTCACTTGCCTAAGGGTTCGTGACATTATAGGCCTTGATTACCTTTAGTAATAATGCAGTATGTTCATCCGTCCACGAGAAGAGTCATCTTTTCTCTTTTACAGTGGTCAGTTATTCCAGTTGGTGTCGTGTTGTCAGCTATTTTAGTTGTTTACGTTTTTGCCGCCAAATTTTTTTTGGGAACGCTTCAACGCATGTGCATTTGAAAGGGATCCGTTCTCGTGTAGACACAAAAGGAACGCAGCCGGCACCGAAACCATGTCGTGTAAACGCACTGCATTAAAAGGTAATCGTATCCATTTAGGAACGGAACTGTTTGGATCCGTTCCTATTTCTCTCGTGTAGACGGGGTCTAAATGCCACTGTCACTTGAACCCGTTATCACTGTTTATTTGTTTCAGGAAAGTTTGCCACTCTAAACAAGGAATGTTATATATTCTGTTTAGTGGAATTATCTCTAACAATGTCAGTCCTTTTGCTGTTTCATACGCAGTTACCAATTAGATACTTGGTTTCTTAATCTTACCAGAGTGTGTAAAATGGTGGAGATTCCCCTTTATTGAGATTTCCATGTTGTTGTGGACACTGGTCATTGCCCACTTTAGCTGTTGTTCGCTGTTCAAAAGTATTGTAATCTACTCTTTATTTTGCAAACGTATTCCCTCGAGTTTAGTTTAAAAATAATTTCTTTACTTCCTTTTTAATGTCTTCTCAACTAACTTCCAACATGACAGAGGCACTTTTCTAGGAGAGGAATGAAATCAACAGTCAACTGTTTCGATAAAATCAGCTAACTATATGGATTCATCTCAAATTCATCCGAAAATGGTGGCCATTTCTAGAATATTACATGTTTATTTGTTTGTGTTTTTTCCAGGCACAATTTTCGCCTATGGACAAACAGGCACAGGAAAAACTTTTACAATGGAAGGTAATCGTCATGTTTTAAAGTATCGTAATTCGGTGTTTGTTGTCTGTTTGGAGGTTTTCTCACTATGTTTTCCTACTATATTTGGCTTCTGAAACTAAGGTAAAGACAGTATTACACTAAGCTAATGCAGATTGGGGATATGATATATCCACACGGTGTAAGTAGGTAGAACCTGTTCACAATGCAGTGTTATTATTGATGATCCTCAGTACAAACATTCAAATTCTTTGCTGCTGGTAATACTTCAGGAAAATATAAAATGACTCTCTCATTGGGACTTCTACGACGACATTATAATCACCAGAAAGTTATGAATACATAACCAAATGTCACGTTGGATTATAAGCGCGTTTACATCATGGATTCTGCCTTGCTGTAACTCAGACAAGGTCCATATGCCATGAACGTACTTTTCACATTGCTATTTTTAAAATGGCCGCCACGTCCTCGCATGAAAAGGAATAAGTAGGTGGAATATCATTTTCTAGTTTCCGCTCTTGTTCTTCTACCTTTTAATTTTTACGTCATTTAGACGTAAGCATTATAGTAATTTATGGAACATGGAGGATCTTCTGTTTACCCTGCACTTGCCAAGATTATTTCTGTAAGAAATAGCGAAATAATTTTTGTACTGCTGGGACTCGTCAGATTACACATTGGTTGAATAGGAGTTGAATTTAGTTTATTTGAATTGTTCTTTTTATAGTAGACGTTGAATATATTCTTGTACAAAACATACAAAATAATTCAAAAATATACTAAAACACCTAAAATGCCCTGAAGGTAGCTACGAGCTTTCGGTATTAAAACTTTGTTCAAGTAGGTGTGCGCATTTTGTATGCTGCTAAGCAGTGATAAGAAGAAAGGGGGAAATATATATACATAAACGTTAAAATAGCAGGACCACGCCCACTCTAAAAATATGTAGAGGTCAAATAAAAATGACAACTGATGTAGCTGAAGAAGGTTTTTAAACTGAAAACTAGCCTCGAGGCATTTTTTAGTTTTTATATAGATTTTACTGTTGTTTTAACGCCGTTTAGTCTTTGTTAGGAAAATGTACCTTTGCCATCCCTTACAACTCATAACAGTTTTTTTTCTTGCTTTCTTGTTTTAGGTGTTAGAACAGACCCAGAGCTTCGTGGTGTGATACCAAACTCGTTTGATCATATTTTTAAACACATTGCAAGGAGCCATGATCAACAGTATCTAGTGCGAGCTTCTTACTTGGAAATTTATCAGGTAGAGTGTGATAAAATACGGTAAAGTTGTTGCAGGTAGAGAACTGATAAGTGAACAGCTGAACTTGAAGTTTTTAAGAAAATAAACGATGATATTGGTATGGCGATCTGTGCCTTTGGGGTATTGTGTGAACCGAGGGCGTTAAATGTCAGGGTAAAATATTGTGTTGCTTAGGGTGATCTTTAAATGAAGCGAATTTAAAAAGCGAATGAAACTAATTAGGGACGAGAACAGTCTTGCTTTCTCTATTGGAGAGAAATGAGATACCTTCTAAAATAGAAAAGAAATGAATTTTGCATTTGCAAAATTGTTTGTTTATAGTTAACAGTGAGCTCTTACTTAACGTAGCACATGTTATTTTATTATCAATCATATGTTAGTGAAGAGAAGGTTACAGGTTCAATTGCCAGTAGCACATGGAACTCTGTCAATTTTATGATGTTAGATAAGGATTGACGTTAGCATTAATCTAATGTTGTACAGAAATGTTGACAACACGCCTTCTCAATTGATCAGCTTTGATATAGAACGATGTACCTCTTTTGAAAATGACATCTGTCAGCAAGGCCAATCCTAAGTGCAGAGCAAGTATCTTCTCTTACCCACTGACATGCTTCTCATTTTTGTCCATACCTTTAAGAGATATCGTATATATTTGTCCAATCTGTTTTTCGTCCGGCACTAGTAGCATAAGTAGACCCTCAAACATAAACTCTTGTCTCCTCTTACGATGCACCAATCTAGTCATGCTGTGCAATTGCACATGTTATCGTTTGGGAAGTCTTTTATATAAAGTAATAAACAACACTAAGCGGGAAATGTTTTGCTAAAACGGCTTTTGCAGGACCCACCACAGAAGATTTAGTATTGTTGGTGGAGGTGAGGTCTTTAAATTTCCTTGCCGGGAGAAACCAATGTATGCTTTGCAACTCAAAGCCCAGTGTTCATTTGATGAAAATCTAGATTCTTCTGAAGGCATCCCATACTGCCGAGTCACACTGCAATTTTGATCAGTTTGTTCCTGTTTAACATTGTCGAGTGTTGTCGAGACTCCAGTTTCACCGATCACTAGTTTGACTGCTGATAAAACCAGCCTTGATAACAGCAAGAAGCAAACTATTGAGAAAGATCTTCAGCCAGCGACTTTGTGCACTGAGCCTTGAACAGCCCAGGATTGTAGCTATGATCCTCTAAGGGGGAGGTGGAGGGCTCTGAAACATGAGCCCATGACCCCTCACCCTTCCCACGTGTTCATAGAACTGCGAATACTGAAAAGGTCTAATCGATCAGACAGATTTAAATATGCATGAATAAAAGGCGAGAAAACAATAGCTGACAAATGTTAAGTTAATTGGGTTAGTAAATCAGTACTTAAAACGAATCGCTAAAAATATGTTTAGAGACTCCTTTTCAAACAATTGTTGTACTCCGTTGGGCCGATGCTTGAACATACTGTCAAGTCCCGCTGGGCGAATTTGGCCGAATCGAGGCTTCGGTCTGGCTATCATCACTGTTTTGCTTCCAACCTCGAAGGAATGATAATATTAGTTTGTTTTAATAACAAGATATCGATAGCCCTATATATCTTGATATTTGGAGACGGGATAACAGCTTTGTGAGGCCTTGTAAGATTCTAATTAAGTATAACCTTAATAAGACAATTAAAATAGGTACTTTATAATTTGTGGATGGTTGTAAACTGCTGTTGTTATTTGTGAGTTGCCACCAGTATGACATATTATATCATTTTCTCCTAAACCGAACGGGTGGCTAAATTTTGGTACGACGACTGAAGCTGAAGTTGTAAGGGGCTTTTTGTTGAATTCAAAGTTAGTCACCAACGCCTAATTTGAGCTTCAACTAAGTTGAGCCGCGTGCTCATCATTTTCAAGTTGTACACAACTTCCTCTTATGCTTGTCTGGAAGGAAACCAGTTATATAAAACACTAATTTAATGGGCATTTGGCAAGGAGATCAGCTTTTTAAATTCTTGCAGTAATAACTTGATTAACTATGATTATCCTAGCTTGGAGAAGTGACACAGATTTGTGTTAATACCATAGGTTGCGAAAGAGATGCAAACTTCGGTATACAAAACAATGACCCGGTTCTACAAGTCACGAAATGTTGCCGAAAGTAATAAAGAACAGACTTTTTACAAGTATATATCAACCACGCATCGCTGCATCTAAGGAGCTCCTTGAATGCAGCGGTTTCTGGTAACAAAGGCTTTTTCAAATAGCGATCCACGAGTACCATTTCAGGAGAATTATTTGTCTTAAGGTTCAAATGCTGATAAAGCGAATTTATATATTCCTTCCGTTCCTCATGCGATGCTTTGATAATGTGGTTTCAGAGGGTATGCAGCCAAGGCCGCTATTTACAACAAGCACGAACAGCTGCATTCGTCTGTTGACGAAGTCATCCCTTCATTCTCAAAACTAAATTGATGCTGTCTGCCATTCGACCTTGTTACAATATGACATCCAAAGTCAGTTAAACTGCAATCTAACTTAAGTAGAATTTTCTCCTCCTTTCAAATGTACTCTCTACTGTCCCAGTAACTAATTTCAAGTTCTTAGTCACTACTGCTACTGCACACGTTAACAATCTTTGCTCCGGTAATCTGAGTGACACCCGCAGCTCACGATTTTACGACTGTGCCGAGAAAGCTGCTGTTGTAGCCACATTCAACTAATTTAAAGAAGTGAACGCATTATATATTTCATGAGTTGAATTCAACTCCGAAGAGGCGTTCTTATGACGTGCATGACTATAAACAAAACTTTATTAATTTATGGACATTGGTTGAATTCGACAATCTGCGTCGTGTGATTTCAGCACGAGAGACAGTAATCACTAGGAACCCTGTGAATTTTGATTTCGTACTGCTGTTTCAGCATGTATTCATGTACGAGGAGTAAAAACTGCTATATTTGCTTTAGGTAACCTATGGTCTTGTTTATTTCAAGTTTCAGAATCGGTTTCTCCTTTGGCCCAGACAAAGAATGTGAAATGGAGCAGTTAATAGTAAAATGTGAACGCTTTCCATGAAATGAAGTTAAAGGAGATTGTCAATGTATTGTTTTCGTATCACAAATCGACCCATCCTTACCAGTTGCAGTTGGAACTCAGTGCATAATGTACTGCGTAATATACTGTAATATACATAATGGACACCTTTCTGTATCACAAATTGAAACACATCCGTTAGTGTGAGTGTGCATTTGGAACTCCAAAGATCGGCTATGGATATCATAGAAAAGACTCACTTTACTTAACAACAATTAATCACACATTTAAAGCATCTTTGACGGAAGCTAACTAAGTAGTAAAAGTACACGTTCATATTACACATTTTACGTTTGTTTGTAGGATCAACTAACAGTATCTTACCGAAAGCAGTTTTTTGCTTTGTAGGAAGAGATAAGAGATCTCTTGTCCAAGGACCAAAAGAGAAAGCTTGAACTAAAGGAGAGACCAGATACTGGTATCTATGTCAAGGTACGGCGGTAGAAGTCATTTCCTTTCTTTGCTCTTTCGCATCAATTTTTTAACGATTTAGCGTAGCCATGTTTTGGGAGATGTTCGCGGGGACTGAATTAACTTTCCTTTTCCCACTGTTGGGATTCCTCTTATTTGCTTTCTTCAACCGGAGAACTGCGCTTTTTTGTTCGTAGGTTGCCTATCGGACCAGAGATGATTCTTATCGTTTGGGGAATTGGCTTTTAAGAGCATGGTACTAAAAGCTTTTGAAAAAAGCAGCAATATGTTCCCATCTTTTTAGATGCGAAAAATTTTGATGTTTCTTAAATGTTTCTTGAAAGCAAGTATCTTGTATGCCTTGATATCTTTACACACTTGTTTCCAACGCTGTAAAAGGAAGACGTAAGCCCCATGTTTCTTAAATATCTGTTTCTAATATATCAAAAAAGTGTCCTGGTAAGTTTGTTCTGTAGAAGTATATAGCCATAACAATTTTCAATCTTTTACTTCTCTGTTGTGTTAAAATGCTTGTATTCTAATAACGGACTATCTTGAAATTGTAGGGTTGATCCACTCAAACTGAACACGCCACACGTTCTTACTTTCCTTGATCCAGCGGTGTAAGCGAAATCTTTTTATAGTTAAATATTAAAGACATTTCTACCCCCCTTTCTTCTGCCAAGTGTCATTTCTATTATGGAGCTTACCTTTACTTCTCAGTTTTCATCACACACATCGCTGCATACTTGCAATGCATTATGACGTGTGGCTAGCGAGTAGAACCATTGGCCGATTCTGGTCTGCAGTTTGAATTGGACCTCCATAATTACCTAACTCATTGTTTTGTATTCGTTTTCGAGGGGTAGCTAAGGTAGACCGTGTCATTCTTATCCTGTCGAAGGTCTGCCCATGTCGGTGAAAGGTTTTTGCAGACCACTATTGAATGTCATAACCTATTACTCAACGACTGCCATTCAAACGCGTGGTGCAATGTGTCTCCTCCTACTCTATCGACTGTAAACATTAAACAAAAAATAGCCTAATAATTTGGCACGGCTGTTTACAAGCATTTATGCAAGAACTATGACATTTTATCTAATGAGGCTAAATACTGTTTACTAGACTTGTATTTATTCCATTCTATGCCTCATCATCACTGTAGGATCTACAATCTTTTGTAACAAAAAGTGTTCAGGAAATCGAAAGAGTTATGAACGTCGGCAACAATAATAGAGCTGTCGGGTAAGTTACAGATTGAAGGTTTTTTATTTAACTGCAGCATTGTATTATTTCTCTCCCAATTTGTAGTTAGTACTTAGAACCAAAAGAGCCAACCAAAGCACCAATGGTGTGAAGAAGTAACATAACGTACATCAAGAGGTCATTGAGGTTTCAACTGTCCAACGCGTAGCTGATATCGTAACAAGCATGTTTTAACTCATGTCAGATTCTGATTGTGCAAAAGGGGATGCCTCCTCTGACCCTCATTGCCCATCTCTTATGAAGATCTTGGCAAACAGAGCTTTTGACCCGAACTGGCATTGATAGAATATTGTGCCCTGTAGAAAGGCACTTTGTAGTCTCCTGATTTTTAGTACAAGGGTAATCAAGGGTTGTGTCGCCCTACTATTACACTACAGGTTTATAATTTAGTGCTTTTTTGTCTAAACATGGACTTTATCACTGTACCTTTCAACACTCATAGCGGGCGAAGACTCACAGTGTCCATATAATTCAGGTTGTTAAAAGTTTCATTTTGATTACTTCGTTAATTGTTTTAACCTTATAGGGCAACAGACATGAATGAGCACTCGTCACGATCCCATGCAATTTTTGTGATTTACATCGAATGTAGTCAGGTAAGAACTAAAGGAGTAGTTTCTAATGAGTGAAGACAATTTTATTGACTTGCAACTCCTGGGCTCCAAATAAATATGGCCACTTAAGAATTGCCGACAGTCACAAGTCCTCTCAACATTTTACCTGACCTCTCGCATGGCTTCAAGTACATTGTGTGCCATTTCTTTGACACTGTAATTTCTAAAAAACTAC
Organism: Carybdea cf. marsupialis auct. non (Linnaeus, 1758); assembly: GCA_010016065.2. Taxonomy (NCBI): domain Eukaryota; kingdom Metazoa; phylum Cnidaria; class Cubozoa; order Carybdeida; family Carybdeidae; genus Carybdea; species Carybdea cf. marsupialis auct. non (Linnaeus, 1758). Next base: position 30,917 of record JAAAKL020000665.1, read on the forward strand.
AAATTACATCAAGGGTTTTACTTCACTTCCTTATTTCAGTTGAGGGCCGAAGTATTTTCTCCATCTACATCTGGTCAAGAGATGATGTAACTGAATATCAATAACTATCTTTGGTGCCGTGAACCGATTAGTATACCAGTAATGATGAAATTTATGGAAATATTGTAGTTTTAAGTACAATGCTGCACTTTTTGAGTTTACCCGCGTAATGATATCATCTAAAAGTCATTTGATATCATGGAATAAATTAGACCCCGGTTATTGAAACCCCTTGATGTCGACTTATGCATGGTTTGGAATTTGACTTTTACATTTCTCAGAAAGTACCCTTCGTAAGCTATCGGATATCTTTGGATATTTTCCAGCTGGGCATTTACCTCCAGGATACTCGCCATTTAAGATTTTAACGACCAAAGACATCTATCATCGTGATGAGTACTTAAACTAGTTTTAAATGTGAGAAAGGCTGTAACAAAATATTCTAAGTAGACCAAGATGGTTATTATTAAGATTGTACGCACACGTTATTTTCAAATGACAACATTTATTTTGGAGCTTTTTGACACTAGTGAAAATATATAAATGTTCGGCCTTTTGTCTCTACGAGGCCGTTGAATACCTATTCTCACTAGATAGCAGGTTTTTGTTAACGATATAGATAGTTAAAAATACTATTTGATCAACTGACTGACTTTCGTTCCTTTAATTTTCGCAGGTACCCCCCCCCCCCGGGAATTTGGTGGGGCGTAGAAGTAATCTTACTTAAAAAGTTTTGATATCTGAATGTATGAATGACATTCAAGCCTTGGTCATTTTGCATTAGGCTGGTGCCGACGGTGAGACCCACATAAGGGTTGGAAAGCTAAATATGGTTGACTTGGCTGGCAGTGAAAGGCAGTCGAAAACCGGTGCCAAGGTATGATTTGAGCACCATTTTGGGTATTGTAGTATAGTATCATATTGTTTACGAGAATTATAAGCCCCCAACTTAGATTCCCCCGCTGAGCAAAATTTTTCAGTTCCCCCCTAATTTTCGCCCAAATTGTTGATCGTGGAACAGAGAACTCGTCACTTTACCAAGCAAAAAACGGCTGCAAAAATTTGCTAGCATTTTATCCAACCTGTGACCGTGTTCAGTGACTAGCCATCAGACAGACCAAAGTTTGATGAAGCAAGGAAAGGTATGAAAATAGATACGATGAGCAGCCGGAGATACTGACAGTGTAATGAAAAGGAATTACATAATACAGGAACTATTAGATGTTACCTCTAGATAAATCATTACAGATTACTTGTCGCTTCTCCACCTTTTTCCGGGTCACAGATTCAACACCCATAGTGCTCCGATTGGGCGTCGGTTATCGGTTTCAGTGTCACTGCTGTAGTGCAGTGTATCTGGGTCAGACTATCCGCCAGTTTTGTAGGCATATCGGACCACCTGGGTGTTTCTGCTTGGACTCGAAGAATGCCTTCTCTTATGTTAACTCAGGCCTTCTCTAAACATATCTCAAAGCCCTATAAAGCACTGGGAAAGGACTGGACTAAACCGTTGGGAAGGGATCATTTTTAAATATTTGTATTAACCTTTCCCTGTACCAACGCTCCATAGTACAACTATATTTTGAAGCCCATCTTGAGAGTTCGAATCATAGAGAGCCAGCTGTTAAGTTACTTCATTGGCTAGTACAGTGAAGCTAGTACACTCTTTCTTTTCCCCTCTGTAACGCACTAGAAAGGTAACATGTTGGTATCCTTTCACGGCTGTTGGAAGACGTGCTACCCAGATTCCCACCCGTCACATTGTTTTTCAACAAGTGCATAGCTTGTCATTGACACCGGGTCAGAACAGAAACTCTTATCTACAGGAAACAAGAGTCGTTCATGGCTAGTGGCTAGGACTGATGACTTTCTGAACTGAGTGTACGTACTTCAATGAAGTATTGTCTATCAAGGGACGAGGGTAATCAGAACATTTACCTGCCCTCTACCCACAAACTGGCATATTGTTATCTGCCGTACCGTCGCTGTTGATACGTCTTCCCAATTTATGTGCTGGATGAGCGTTTTTTATAGAAAGAGAATCTTTGCACTTTCAGTGTTTTTAGATGCGAAAATTGTGTATCTATTGTCTCTGAAAGAGTCATCACGAGATTCTCTTGACAAGAATAGACATATGGGTTGCAAATTAAAATATTGAGCTGGGTGCAAAGGTATCTTGAAAAAAGAAAGGAAGTAATAAGCTAACGAGGAAAAGGGACGTCCTACTAAATTTTATTTACGTAGCGCCCAAGGAGAGTGCCCAGCACCTATTATTATTTTATTTTTTACATAAATCGCTTTCGTGAGGTATCAATTTAGAACTTCTTTAGAAACGATACCGATCTCCTTTTTAAAATGGCAAGCTGCAACGAAATTCTTTATTGAAATGAAATCTGTGCTCTGCGAAGCACACAAATATTTATCCCCTAACAAAGTAAAAACCAACACACTGCGCTCTCTTTAGCCGACAATATTCCCGAATGGTTTTGATTGCCATTTTTTATCTATTTACGCGAGACATCTATACTAATCGGTAGTTTTCACTTTACTTTGTTTTTAAGGGTGAAAGATTAAAGGAGGCTACCAAAATTAATTTATCATTATCAGCTCTAGGGAATTGCATTTCTGCTTTGGTAAGACGTGCTCTTGTAGCTTATATTTGTACGATGCAGTGTATGTGCTTTCGTGAGTATGCACGTTAATACTCTACTTACGCAATACCGGCGTTGTTGTGGATTTGTAGGCTAAAGCTGCTTTCTAATTAACGCTATTTACGAAGCATAGTGTAATTTGGCAATATTATTCTCCGGAGGGTAAGTCTAACTGAGCGCACATGACTGCATGTGCAATGTACGCATTTTAAAACAAATTTCGTACCCACATTCCCATATTCTAAAACGTTTTTTTGGCCCGTTCCTCTCCTCTTGTCAGTCTCGATGCATTAGGAAATCGTTGCATGTACTTCTCAATGTGAACACAAGTGCTGGCCGGATCTTGTGGCACCTGGTTTGGGTTGTTTCATGAACGCAACAAAGGCAATATGAACGGCAACAATATTTGCCGCTATCTCCCGATTTAGATGTCGCTTTGGACAAGGAGACGTAAAACATTTGCAGCAACCGTTTGCCTAAGATGATACTGACTTGAAAACCATATCACCTACTCTGATACTAAGAAGCTTAAACCCGTGACTGGTCCTAAAATGACTGGGAGTGGGTCTGAAATATGCTTCAACGGAATGTTATAAGTACTGGTTTGTTTCTGTGTCTGCATAATGTGGCAAGGTTGCCCTTGTTGTGTCGTATATTCAGAAGTACTTCAATGTTGCCGATACTACTTGGTATTCTGTGGTTTATTCATGGAAATGTGCCCCGCTCTCTCGCCCTTTTAGGTGGATGGTAAGAGCACACATGTTCCATACAGAGATTCAAAACTCACCAGATTGCTACAAGGTGCGTTTTTGTCAGATTTTATTATTAAGAAACCTCATCACTAGAAATCATGTTATTAACCCAATTATTGTAGGAGAGCTTTCTCGTGTGATATTGCACTTCCTCTTTGTTCTCTTGCAGATTCCCTGGGAGGAAATGCTAAGACGATCATGGTGGCTAATTTTGTAAGTTCCTCATTTTTAATACAAGGTTGTCGTACTGTTTTCGTTGAAGACATACCTAGCGTAGTACTTTGATTTAATATTTAATAATGAATGGTCATTATCAGTATAAAGTAATGAAGGTATCACCAGTGGTATCTGATCAAGAAGGATTTGCTCCGTTTTGAAACTCTCACTTATTTATATTACTAGTCGGCACTTGGGTTCATGCATCATAACAAGTAATTACTAGATCTAATAAAAAGGTAGAGTTCTACGGCACAGATTTATAGAAAATGAAATGAAATGTCATAGATCTGCTTCATATCTTCGTATTCTTTAAATGGATACTTACCGTTCATTATTATCATAATTGATCCAATTGTCAACGAAGTCTCAGATGTAACAGGGTTGTGACTTTGATCCTGTAGATATGCAATTCGGTGTAATTCAATAATATCGAAGCAAAATTGGTGACATTGTATTTATAAATACGTATTAAGTATCAAAATCTTTGTTACTAATCCTTCCAAAATAGTTGGCGAATGTGTTTAAAAGACGTAACATTTCCTCCGCTTAAGAGTCGTATAATCGCCCACATTAAAGCATCTTTAATCATGATCAGGATGAATAATTGCTGGTAGTATTTTTAAGTAACTTCAAGCAGCGAGTGCATTGAATATGTGCCTTAAGGTATTAATCGTACCATGGTTCCAAAATCTGAAGCACCCTTTGAATCTCTTTTCCCAATTGAGATTTCCCGTTGCAAAGACTAAAGCGCCAACATTTACCTATGTATATTTATTTGTCTCAATTGTGATTTCACTTTCTTTCAGGGACCTGCTAGTTACAATTATGAAGAAACTATCACAACACTGAGGTACATTGCCTTTGCTTTATGCTAGCAGCGAAGCTAGGGTGGGGCAGTCTTCTTAAGTTGTCAATAACATGAAACATCTGGCTTTTTATCTCACTTGGTTCCTTGGTTTACAATGATAGGGACAGCCGGCCCATGTGCTTGTTAACCAACGAATCCAGTAGTACGGACGTACGTCGGAAAGGAAGAGTAGCCATTAGACTCTACTAGTTTCAGTTTCTATTTTACTTGATCATTTTGCAACCAGCTGCTTTCAGGTTAAAACAACCTGCGTAATAAAGTGACCGATACTTTGTTCCGTTACCATTAAGCATGTAAAAGTATTTCATATCAATGTGACATTTAGTGTTGATAGTAAGTTATTGGAGGCCACCCCCACATCAAACATCCCAAACCCGCAAATACTAAAGAAAATAATTATTAATCGCAAAAATACTCCCCCCAGAATTAGTATTCCCTAACTTTAAATGTCATGAAATTCATATTTTATTTTACGCCTTACTTGCCTTCAAGGCTAGGGTAATGTCGAGATATATTAGGTTCATCAATTAATTGTCGTGGCTTGACGTCACCAGTTCCCTTAATTCCCATCACCAACTCTCTTACAAATATGACCAATTAATTACCCGGCAGTGGTGGATCTTGAATGTATGAGAGCCACATTTCAAAAATTTGTATACGTATATAATAAAAACGTTTGTGTTTATGTCAGATATGCAAACAGAGCGAAGAATATTAAGAACAGACCCAAGATCAACGAAGATCCAAAAGACGCTTTATTGAGAGAATTTCAAGAAGAGATCGCAAGGTAAATGTGATACTATGGTTTTGTTTTCTCCTTTTTTATATTTTTAATCATGTTAAGGTGTGCGGTCTTGTGATATTATAAACCTATTTGTTTCTCTTTTTCTTGCGCGAAACAGCTTTAGCGATCGCCCTTAAAATCAGCTACGGCATTGCTTAAAAGGGCCACACGTCGATTTGGAAAAGAAAAGTTGACGGGGATCGAACAATGTCTTGACCGCAACTCGGAACTTGTTGAAATTTTAGATAGAATTACATTGCCCTTGCGGACCGTTTTGTGTTCTTATTGCAACCTTCCCATTCATTGCATGCTGAAAGGCACCTAAAAACTTAGCGTATTGATGATATTCCCCGAAGCTGAGGGTAATCTTTATTCCACTGCGGAGAATTCTCTGAAGCTCCATGGGATTCCCTTAAGCTGAAGAGACAGATTTGTCTGGTATTAAAAGTCACGGTAAATAATAGAACTTACACGATGCCGTAATTTCATGAGACCAAATAACATGGCGACCTCTGTTTACTGTACGGCAGCTCCTGTTTTCAAGGTAAGCAGCTCTTGGTGCTTATTGTAATTCAGTCTTGTGACTATTGCTTACTTAACAATGTTTTATGGTTACCCAAATCGAAGAAGCCATGCTTAATTTCATTTCTCTCCGGCTTATGAAAAGGAAACTATACAAAATTGAAGTCTACCTGACGCAGCGGCTGCGTGAGACCGCCTCGGCGATTTCAGTTATGAAGTAATTAGATGAAGGGTTTCTCAAGTCGCCCCTATTTGCATCTCAACGTTTGTTCCACGTCCCCTAGCAGCATTTTCTAACGTAGGAAGCAGCAGATCAAAATTATATGTATTCCAGCTGGGCTGAAATGAAATCAGGGATGTAGTTCAACACCAATCAAGTTACTGAACGGGTTGTAAAGATTTACTTACATCTTCCACCTAAATTTGCTTTAATGTTCATGAACATGTCTATTCTGGTATTCCATCTCGATAAAATAGCCGGTTTAAGAAACTGGTAAACAGCACGTGTCCATGCCTGCTTCAACAGGGTGACACATCGAAATACGGAGAGACCATTTCGCAGCAGCTAGTTGAAGGGAAGCTTTCCCCCCTCAACTAGAGTGAATTTTCTCAAGGCAATCTTTATTGATACCAGATTCTCTGCAGCTTGGTGATTATTCCCTGCCGTTTATTCTTCAGCTCAAGCCTTTTGCTGATGCTTACTCTCTTACATTTCTGTGTGAAATTTATTTACAGACGTCAATCATACACTTAACTTGTACGTCCACCATCCTCATTTCAGTTTTACAACTTGGTAACTGTATAGGGTATATTACCTACATGAGATATATGCAACGTGATTGACTTCAGAGCTACATGACTTCGTAGCGCGACGGTTATTTGCTCTCAGTCGCGCTGCCTTGTCGCATTATGTGACTGTGGATATATATGAAAGGTGCAGTTTGCAGTGGATTTCTTAGCCTCTTTCATCGTGGCACGTTGATATCCCCATCCACTTGGTCACAACCTTTGTTCTGGAGTCAACATGTGTAGGATGGGTCATAACTCTCTATATTACTATCTGTTGCATCACTTCCATATAAGTAATTGTCAATGAAGTGTAATAATATCGGGTCAATATGTTGCAAGCTTTGATTACCACAGTTTTATGATCATTTGCATACTGGTGAACTTCACAGGAGTGACACAGCGTTGAGAACAACGTGTTACACGTGTGGTACTCAATCTTGTTTGTATGGTGACCGATTCCAGCGTATCTAGTAAAACAAATTAGATTACAATGATACGAACTGCTTCTTGAACAGAAGGTTAATGAAATGTTGCATAAACTAAAGTCAGTGGCAATCAGACGACTGGTGCTTCATCCTAGTAACTAGCGTGCTACATAATGATTAGCATATTATCAACTCCTTGTATTTCAGATTAAAAAAGGAGCTGGAAAAAAGAGGAAAAGGTGGCGGTGGTGGTGGTGGAGTGAGACGGAAAGGTCGCCCCAGACGAAACGGTGGTAAGTTTAAAAGAAAGAAATAATGCTTGACACCCTCGTGTTTATTTATGATTGTTAGTCAAGGGCCACACTTCTTGGAGGTTTAGACCTCCCTCGGGACTCTAACCTGA
>JAAAKL020000666.1:0-38351 GCA_010016065.2 Carybdea cf. marsupialis auct. non (Linnaeus, 1758)
AAGTCGATATGGATGCAAGAAGCCCTCGACAGCCGTCGACGGTTTGCCATTTGGTTCAGAGACCACTGTTAGCCTCGTTTATATTGTAGTGTCTTTTTATATAAATATACATATATCCCATAAAATAACAGCAGTGCCTCTACTGGTATGTAAATTAATATGAATATAATGGACCTTGACTGAATCAAAACATTATCCTCTAAAATGGAAGCTAGGTGAACTACAACCGGGGCCAGAACATCTTTATGTGTGTATATTTTACTGAACTTTCTCAACACATGGCAAAATCTGCTTCAAACTAACCTGTTTTGCTACCTATTGAATAGCTTCTTACTGTTAATCATTGGGGACCTTCTCATCTCGTATGATTAATGCACTCCATAGTCATTGAACTATCTTCTTTGCAAATACAACTCATGCATTCTCTTCACATTATAAAATGTGAGTAAAGACATCTCTGAAACTTCACATTGCAAGGTCATTTACCCTGTCTGGGTCACAGGTTAAATCTACAAGTCTCTCTCATGCAACCCACTCCCCCTATATAAGTAGATAAGTAGCTTAAGGGCACTTCTCTGATTACTACTGGAACAAATCATCTTAGTCACACCAGCATATTTTGCTGTGTACTAAAATACCTTCAGTTCATTGCTATCAAAAAAACATGGACCAAGTATACAGCACAGGCAATTATTTAACATTGGCCAAAATAATACATTGTTCTGTGAGATATACTTTCCACTTTGCTAATAAAAAAGTATGTACAACAATAAGGCCTTCTACAACTTCACTGTCAGTTTTAAAAGAGCACTGTCAAGTCAAAACACTGACAAGATGTGGCTGTCCCTGTTTGGTGTTGCATCAAGTTAAGTGAATGTTCTATATAAATCTTAAGATCAGAGTAAAACAAAAAAGCCTTCCTCAAAAGATGAAAAGTAAATAAAATTGATCGAGTGAATCATCTCGACATGTGCGTAAGAAAAGCTGATGTGTATGACTTCCTGTAAGAGGTGCACCTACATCCGTAGTCAATTATATTAAAGCAAAAGACCAAAAGTCTTTCTACAAACATGCAACTGCTGTGGCAGACTCCAAACAACAGAATTCTAACATGCTTTAGCACACCATAAAACTTGTAAGTTAATCCTATTTCAATAACTTGAAAGCTTCCAATAGAAGTCCAAAATAATGCTGCATACGAGCCACATATGAGAGCATTGTCTAAGACAAACCTTGTAGAACCTTTTGCATGAAAATAGAACAAAAATGTGGTACTCGGTACCCTTGACTCTGATATGGTATTTCTATGTATGTTTTGGGGTAGATAGTAACAAGAAACAAAAATATTACACTGCTTCAAACTACAAATGCTTTGGTAGTTCCTATGTCACATGTTCCTACGCAAAATGTTCCTAGATGTCAAATGTACATACTAGATGTCCCTTGTGGCAGTGATGTTTTCTCCATCATCAATGCCTCCTACTCTTGCAAAGATGGGCTTCTTGGCATGGCCTCATATTTTTGTTAATACTGAATCTAAAATACTTTGCTAAGCAGAATGTATACATCACATTGCTGTTCTCTTATGTAACAGCTATCTGATCTTGCAAGGCTGAGACTAAAGAGAGGCCACAAACAAAATACTCAGATGAAAACTAGAAATCTTTTCTACTTTTTTCGTCTAGCAAGTTATTTCACTTTATCAATTAAAATATTATTCACTGTGATCACTATAAAAATAGGAGATCCACTTTTAACAAACAAAAATGTTTGGGTTCATTCTCCTAGGTACAGAGGGGAGAAGTAAAATAAATGTTACTATCTTAACTGTAAACAGCAAATATACAGCCTTGTTCTTCACTTTCTTATGACAAAGCTTTAGGATATCTAACACAAAGCTCCGAATAGTGCAAGCAGTGGAATTTTATCATGTACAGAAGAGAGAAATGTTCTTTTCTTGCTTATATGATGCAAAACTGAAATACAAGAAGTACTTGTGAAAAAGAACACAAGAAACCAGGAGAAGTAAAGAGCACAAGATCGTAGAACACTGCTGGGAAAATAACCACACCTTTGACTGGGGAAATAGCAAGATACTGGACAGAGAAATCAATACAACAACCAGAAAGATTACAAAAACAATCCATTTCCTGCAACAGCAAAAACAACCTACAACACATATGGCTACCAGCAGTATTGGGGAAAACACAAGAAACACAGAATCAGCATGGTGCCAATTATCCAATAAGTTGATCCCTACTTCCTCCGGAGTCCGCAATTGAACAACATAAGTCAGCAAACAGTTCAAAGTCCAACAGCATGAGGATGGGAGAAGTATCTCTCAAAATGTAGCTCCAGGAAAGACTACAACTCAAGACGTGACAAATATCTACCATCAATGGCAACAACTGAGTCAACAAGCATCAGAATATTTAATTGTGAATATGTTCAGATGTTTGAAGGTGAGAGAAGAACGATATCAAGTGATTATGAGTAAGGAGTTTTGTAACAAGCTTAACATATAATGCCATTGCCCCATAGTTTTAGGGGTAGCTATTTCATGGTCTTCATTATCACCATCATTGGCATAAGAAAGAAAATAACTGGAAGTAATATCCTGTGACTTACTGACAGGCCCATAGGCTTCACTTAATAGGACACTGGATGCCTATAAACATACTTTACGATCCAAATACTATGAAAAAAGGCAACATACACTCTTCAACATAGTACTGCTGTGTTTCAAGTGACAATAACTAATTATTGCCTTTCATATAGAAAACAGAGTATTGTAATCAGTTTCAGAGCTCTCAGGAGCAATGTTTGGATCACAGAAATGCTTTTTAAGTCCACATTCAAATATTTCTTCACAATATGTTGTTGGCTTATCAGACAGGTAATAATATCTGTCAGAATAGTAGGCATATGAGAAAATCATACACCTCAAAGGTTGGTATCACCACTAATTTTTCTTATTTCCTAGTCAGCAATGCAGGAAGTGAACAAGCTATTGATCACTGAGAATCAAGCTACAGTACAAAATTGTGGTGTGATTTTCTTGAAAGATCCCAATTGAAGCTTTGTTGTTATTTGTGACCAATCAAAAGCTTCTCCTTTGTCTAAGACAACAGTATATGTATTGTTTAGGCATTCACTGGGGTTATCCTTGAATTATAATGGCTAAAAGCAAGGGAAGGATATGGTCACAAAAGCAGCTTGTGAGCAGGAGAGCACTTTCATAGCAAGCCAGAAATACAGCATGTGGAGCTTAAAGCCTTAATAAATATAGTAATGAAAATACTCCCTTTCACAACATTTTAACCACTCTATGTAAGACGGTTGACTAGGCAGAACCTTCACTTTCTCTCTTGATTATCCTTACTAGGTTATTTGCCTTGAAGTAGTTTGATGTCAGAACTGAAAAACGCTGGCACATATATAAATCTATTGGCAACATTTTTAAAAATTCAAATTTTGGGACTATAGCAGTTCATATTCAAATAACCTACAATAGCTCTTCATACAAGTAATAGGCATACATTATACAGACAGTACCACATATCGACAAGTAAATTTAGTAAGTTGGCTACAAAAAGCACATTACTATTTTCCCTAGCTGCATCACTTCATTTGTATACAATGACAATATTCATGATCGAATCAATTCTAGTGTTTTCATTGACACTCTGGACATCCCTACCCTGAAAGTTGTTCCTTGTTATGACTTTGTGTATTCTGACATCTTCATGCAGTATGGGGCAATTGCTTGCGAAAACGAACGGGTGAAAAATGTAGTGCACATTGCACAAGGAAGGATTGGCATGACATAACCTTAAAGCTACACATTGCTTTCGGCAATGTACTAGTTGGGGTTTTCAGCTTCCTTTTCTAGCATTCAACCAGATTCTAAAGTTTTGGCACCTAATACCTACCAAGGTTGCTCAATTTAAGGTAAGGAAAATACAAGCTTTTACTTCACTATAAAGGCCCCACCTAAAAATATGTAGCTCTAAATATGTTGTACAGGTAACTTCCCCTTAAATTGCTGGTACCCCTCAAAATGTAGATTTTTGCAACATGCTGAATTTTAAGTGATGACAAGTTTAATGAAAGTCTTACAAAGTATTACAAAACTTAATTTGTTGTGCAGAAAGAATTACTATGGCTGTCTTCGAAGGTAGCAGAATGCTATATAAATAATTTTTTACAACTTTTTAGTTAAGATTTGGCAACAAAGGAATACCTTTATTACCTTGACTATACCGGATTTACCAACAAAGGAATGCCTGCCAAAAAAATCAGTGTTCAAAAAAACTTTAAACACTCAACCAGCACTTTTAGGGACAGAAGGTCAGCATTTTAATGGGCATTAATACTGAAAATTTGGGGGTAGATAATGATGGCTGTAACCCCACTAAAAAAATCCAACTATTTATGTTGGCTAAGTTTAACTATCATACAGCAAAAACAATGTAAACCAAATTTACATCAAATAACACCATCTTTTTATCATAAGAATGTATATATACATTTTGAGGGCTACATAGTCTATTGGCTATTCCTACTTAAAATAGTTATATTCCTACTTATTGAGAAGTCTGAATAGAGTAAGAACATTTTCATAGTCTGGAACCAGGGAATGATTTGACCATTTTGACTAAAGGTCAAGCAATGAAATGACAACCATGACAAAAACTTCACCATTAGGAGGCATGTGCTTCTGAGTGACCTCCAACACTGTTCCAGAATCTATTTTGGACTTTAAACAACTCACCGTCAAGCATTCATCTAGCAAGCCATATTCATCAACTAGGGATGTCTTGAGAAAATTGCAAAGTACAGTTTTATTCCCACTGACAAACACACACAACACAGCAAACCACATATTTGCCTTTTTTCCCTGGGTAGAGGGTCAAGAAAATGCTGTGTGTCTGTTATAGTTCCTTCTGCAATAGTTATCTTCCAGGGGTTTGTTCATTAGTTTCACAGTCTTCACTTTCAAGAAAGCACTCTGATTCAACTTTAAATTCACCACTCTCTTCATATGCATGCTATGTTGGCTTTCTCTGTGATAATAAACCAGTAATTGTGGTAGCTGGCAACATTTGCTGGGGCTTCCCCATTTTCAACCTGGCAAAAGTCTTTGGTGGTGGATTCTCCCATAGATACCGACTATGAGAGTTCAACTCTTCAATTGGCTCAGCAACCTACGTGAAAGTGGCTCAGTAGACCACAGTCACTTGTACCCTTTGCATGTTCTCCAAGCATGTTCAGTGTGACACATGTGTGACAAAGCTAGCCTGTCCAAACACAGGTACAATCCGTCCGATAGGGCTTCTTGAGTTTCCATTTCCCCAATTTCCCTCACATGAACTGGGTGGGCCCTGTGACTATGGTGAAGTGAAGTTGTCAAAGTCTCTCAATGCTGGACTCTAACTTGCTTGGTGGTTTCCAAAGCAAGCTTTTAAACCACACAGCCACACACTCCAAGTTTTTGGTACACATTGACTTTTGCACATTATGGCATATTTAACATTCCTCCAGCTCCTTCAAATAAATGACCACTGTAGATGCATATATTTTTTACTCTAAAAAGCTTCTTTTGTCCCAACTCTCTTCTTTTGGGGATTTAGTGTTTAATTCCTTATCATGCTTGAAATCTTGGAGTGACTCTTTCACAGTCAGCCAAGCCAATATTATCTGGTGATGGTACAGTGCTTTGTAGCTGTTCAATAACTTCGTGGGCCTTTTCAGAATCTTTGTAGTTAGCTGAACCTTTTCTGATAGCAATCTGAGAGCCAATAAATACTGTGCATGGTGTTGAAATTGTATGTTTTGTATGTACATGGTACCTGCTTTGAACTTATCTTCCTATATTTAAGCAGGCATTTAGGTAACTTTCATTGAAGCAAGGAACAGAAGATGTTAATAGAATAATTAATTGTCTGCTAATAAAATATCTGATATTGAGTGACCTATCATCTCTGTGGAATTCAACAATAGCATTTGCAGGGAACAAATCTGATTTCACTTAGCATCCCTAGAATGAAGGTGTTGATCAACACCTTCAGAGTTAGCACCTGAGTAACACCTGTTAAATGTGGAGGAGATTTAAGCACTCTCATGTCATTTTCTTGCAACATATGAGAACAAAAATTTGATGGGTCCTGTAAAGATGTGCTTTCTTGTACTTCATTTTCTATTGATGACATAAGAAGGCTATCAATGGTGTTGGCAGCTTTCCACAGAGATGTATGGACGGTGATACCTACACAAGCAAACATAGCATCCTTACTTTTTATCAGCAATGTTCCCTGGGGTCAAAAACCTGGCCATTGTTTGGTTTGGCAAAGTTTGCCTTTCTCCTGCCACCTAAGGTATTAACAAGAGCATGTGCCATGTTTCTAGGGAAAGGATTATTAACTTTTAATTATCACTTTCAGGTCTTTCACAAGCGGATTGCTTTGCCAAAAGCCTGAAAATAATATGTGAATTACTGTGCTACATGTAAGTAGTTTTCTCCATAATGAAGTGAAGATGGTGTAGATTTATGACCTATGCCTATGGTGGCTTTGTATATCTTTTCATCACGGCTACATAAACTTGAAGAGGATCAGGAAATTGTGTAGAACTTGAAATGTATGATCAGTCAGCTCAACTTTGTTGAAGCCCACATGGCCTGGGGCAAGTGTAGTTGAGCACAACTAGTTACATAGCGTGCCTTCAGTTTAAACTATAATGCAGATTACAAATAAACACACCAAAACAGAATCCCAACAATACAATCAGAATAGGAATGTAAGGAAACCTAAAACAAAAATACTTTGCCCTTTATTACGTATTTTAAGAAAAGCTCAAACGGAAGATGAAGAGCATTCTCAGGAACAGTAAACTTGCATTTTGAGGTACATTTCAAATATGTATCATACAACTTAGAATAAGTTAACAAGCGATATTCCAACTGCTAAGCTAGCAATAGCAAACTAAATTGGTTGAAAGAAACATGAACTTTGGATGGCGCGTTATAACGTTTTAGTACTAAAAAATTTTAGTTACACACACCACTATTCCTGTCTTGTTTCGCGACGATTCTTGAGGCAGTATACGACAGTGATATAACTTACCATATGACGAGTTAAGTTGCTCCTACATCTTTATTAAGGAACATAGATGGGTAACACAAACATACATGATAACGATATAACGTCTGGGTCTTAAAACATTACAAAAGTAACGAACTAAAGGACCTACCAATGTTATCGGCGCTCTCTGTGGTTTTAATCGTCGTGGTTTGCTAACAGCTCTGACGGTAGCTCCTATAGCAGACCTTGCCGCCATTTTTCTGGCTAAACTAACTTGTGCAACTGAACGAGGATATTCTGGTTATGTTTTGAACGCCTTCGTCTTGCTAGGTCAGCGGCTATTTGTATTGTCAGCTGATTCAAGGGAACTTTTATCGGACGGGTACGTCAATATGAATGACGTAATCAGGCATATAATAGAAACATAAGGAGAGGTCGTTCCAGCGTTAATGGGCTGTAAAAAATCGTATTTTTTACAGGAAAAGCTAGACTCAGAGTCTTTGTTCCTATTGTCTGAGCCTAGATACCATAATACCCTAAGCCTCAGACCACTTTTGCATGTTGAATCAGCTTTTTCATATCCCGATACACATTTTTAGTTTCTTTCGGTGACAGTCTCTCAATCAGGGCCCCCTAATAAGCACCAGGTCTGATCAGAAACTAGCGCAAATAGACAGAAAAGCCTTCAAGCAGGCTAAATGATGAATGAAGGGTGTGCTGGGCATGTAATGAACGCCCCTTTACGTGAACTATCACGTGGTATCTTTCTCACTGGACGAATTCCACAACCAAGTAGGACCGTTTCTAATGTCGATCTTTGCCAAAGGTCCATGTTGGGGGTCATAAAAATGTTTTCATGTCTGGATGATGTATTCTATTGAGTAATCAACCTATCTAACTTACTGATGCTATCCAATATGGTGCAATACCTTTCATGAAGTGTGTGTGCAAGTGCAATGAAAACTTCGGTGAAGTTGTAGCTGAGTGGGTGTCACTAACACTAACCCTACAAATAAAGTTTAACCCTAACCCTATCCTTAACCCGACCGTATCCCTAACTGTAACCATAAGTGAACTTGTTAGTGAACTTGTTAGTGAATTTGTTAGTGGTACCCTCTCAGCTACAAATTGACCAAAACTTCTAAGTCAAATTTTATGTTAAGCGACCTCGATTCAACAAGGCTCTAGTCATCAATTATAACTTCTAAGTAAATAACATTTTACCTTTTAGGTTGAAAGCTGTAAATTTAATTTCAAAACAGGAAGGAATGAAATAAACGTTTAACGGTATTTAAAAACTTACAACTGATTCTGTACGTTTAATAATCTTGGTAATTTCACATTCGCTGCTTATTTGCACAAGGTTTTCAAGTCTATTAACAAACGTGGCAACCCGTAATTGTCATTCTCTGCCTTTTGGGCCAATTTTTGGTCTGTAAAAACAAGACATTTGTTTCTTTACTTCGTTTTCACACCTACGATCCACAATAGGACTTAATATTGGTTTCCTTTAACAATTTTTCATGGTAAACAGTTTGAAAATAGCGGATAGAGTTGTCAAGTTTGGTTTGAAACAAGTTATTGACCAACTATGTCACCGTCTATGTTATAAAATCGACTGTTTTCTTAACTTTAGGTGCATTTTCTTTCTTCTGGATTCGCGGCTAACAGACAGCCATCACAAATGGTATTTCAGAAACCTATCCAGGGAAGGACTTGTTTACATCGCTCAATTTCTTATCCAAAAACTGAAACAAAAGTTTTGTCCATTTCAGATCCGCTATTAAGCAGAACGTACTGAGGATATTTTTTCGGCGAAGTATGAAATATGCCAAGAGTGTCCGGCAATGCTTTGTCAAATTTTAACGCGCAATGTACAGGCACTGTGGGCAATAGCACCATGTACTTGTAAGTTAAATGACCTCTCGGAAATGAATTTGCATCGGCGATATACTTCAAATTCTTCAGTCTTCAAATTCTAAATGCTGACTTCAAATCTTTGATAGCAAGAACATCGGTTTTTCATTCAACATCATTTCCCTGTTTAAATCAGTCAAAGTCTGTTATGGATATAGCATGATGAAATATGTTTACATAAGTTCTAAAGAAACAAAATGCCAGAAGTTTAGTTGTTGTTCTCATTTGAGTTCTGAGTCCTCCTCGCCATTATCAATGAGGTGGTATACTTCTCCGATGTACGGCACCAGAATAGCCTTTGCCAAATAAGTCCCTGTAACAAAGACTAAGAATACTTTGACCTTTACATCCACCTTTTAACGTATGAAAGTATGCCTGTCTAAATAGCTCAAGATAAAAGAAATTATGGCAATACTTTCTGAAGGATCTGACACTGTAGCCTCCAACAAACCCGAACTTCACTCCCTAGCAAAGTCATTAGTTCAATATCTTGAGGCTCTTGGCTCTCTATCGATAACACGAAAGCTGTTATTAAAGCTGAAAAATTTAACTGAACTGACTAATGGCCTTTGAAGAACATTTTCCATGTTTATGAAGGAAGTTAGAGGTAACTAGGCATTGATGATGCTCTCTGCATTCGGAGAGCTGTTGCAGTGCTGAATAATGCTGATGGACATTTAGCTTTATTATTTATGTTAGGTTGTTACAAAGAAAGTTCGAGTTATATTTCCCATGACACAACATGTTATTTTATATAAAATGGATAAATGAACCAATGTAAAGAAAGTTTTGTAAACCTCAATGCTCATCTAGTCAGTATGTTCTAGTGTTTGACCTTGATCCAAGTTTTAGCGATATATTTCCGCTCTTCATCGGATGTGGTCAGCGGTGTGGCCAGCCGTTTCAAACTGGCGGGAGGGGGACTCTTATTCAAAAAATCGAAATTAACAGTCACTAGCACAATAGAATCTCTTTGAAAAGAATCATACTCAGACAGCAAGGCAAAATTCATTTAGATTGCCTCATGAAAAGTTGACGCATTGACCAGGCCTATGAGGGATTTGCTGCAAAATCTAGCAAGCTAGACACTTCACCTTCAAACCACGTCATAAATACAAAAGTCATGATGTCAAACCATCTAAAACTTATCCTCAGTACTGACCTCAATTTTAAGGTCGGATATGGAAGAATTACGAGATCGACTCTATGGAATAGAGGAGGGACCTGTCCCCCCATGGCCACGCCACTGGATGTGATTTATACATAGGGAACGCAACTTGAAGATCCATTCTAGCGCAGATGTCGCCTTGTAAGAAAGGTCTTGAGGTCTAATCTATTCCTTCTATTGCTGTTACTTGACTTTGATAGGGGTATACGGTGTTCCTCAGCTGGCGTTTGGGGTGTCAAGACCTTGTTCACATCCACGTGTAGCAATAGGCTATTACAAAACTGGTGACAAACCGGCTTTTGAAGTTGACTGAAAGCATTTTTTGCCCCAGATAGTCATTTCTTTACGGTGAAACCTATTTTTGTGAATGATATAGTGGCATCTTCAAGAATATATCATATCTAAACATCGATTTATTTAAAGTAGCAGAACAGAGATGCTCTTTCATTTTACGGTGTTGATTTTTAAACATGGGATTATTAAAGAAAGTAATGAAGATGTAGTCAAGATAATGTGTCACGAAGATGTAAGGGATAGAGTTTGAAGAAAACGAATGATTCAAGAGACTCCTCCTACTACACAAGGGAAATAAGAATGTAGGAATCTATGTTAGTCAATATGCACGCCATAAGCAAACATGCGTCTTTCTACGGATAGGATTTAAGCAACCGAAAGGACTTGCTGCCTATTGTAAAACCGGAAAAACGTTTCATCAAAAATGTACTTTGCTCTAAAGTAACTTGAATTCATTACTTCGGATTATACATATCGATTCTACAACTGAAATATCAACTCTTGTTTGACTCGATTTGTTGACTGGATATTTTAGAATTGTGGAGCATAGGTAGTGTAGGTGAAACAGTTCAGAATCCTGAATGACTCTACCGCTTTGTGGCTATTACAAGAACGGAGAAAAATTTGCCTCTACAAATATCAAAACACTACTAATGAGTGATAAGTAGGAATATAGGAATAATAAACTACAGCAGTTGCCTTAGGACTTTCCTCCTATTTTACGACTTCCATCAGACAGCAATGAATTTCTTCAATTCTAGTGCAACTGATAAGCTACCTTACAATGTACTATGAAGTCGTTTTATTTTCTCCTTCATCGATTGGCAATAGCAGAATTTTTACGCCGGCACATTGAGGCAGTCAAAACGTACATACTTCTAATGAATAGAACTATCACTGTAAGAGAACCGAGGAGTAACCAGACCCTTCGTTAGAGCGTCCTGGATTTTAAGAGACACAGTTTCTAACCTAACAATCGAATATTTGAACAGTATTTTAAAACACTTTAAACTTAGCCTGTACAATCATATGAAAGTATTGATAGCAAAGTGATGAAACAGGTTACAAGGTGGAAAGATTTGCAAGATAGTTGCTTATGCAGTTTATCATGCCACTTTGATTTGAAAGGTGCCATATATTTGTGTAGGTTTGTTCCAATTCGCACACCAAATGCCATGCTACTTGCGAAGTATCACCTCGATGTGTTACCTCCCCTATTGGCATCTGAAGTACATTGTCAATGCTTTAAAATAAATTGGTGTTGCTGCAAAGTAATAACTTTGTGTTGATTTAGAAGAAGGCAAGGGAGTTAACAGAAAATGCTCCAAGGAGGAGCAAATTGACATAGCGTTTGAACATTGAATGATTATAAAGTTTGGTCATTTAACCTCAATATTAAACATTGACCGAAAATCCTATATTCAGAAATTGCAGTCAAAAGCAAACTAAACAGCCATGACAATTCAAACAAAAAATTCCACGAATCATCGTCTGAACTCTACATTCAAATTTTAAAGTTTAATTTCTTTCAGGGTCTTAAATAGAATATAAAGGAGTTACTTCTTAACAAATCGCCTGACTACGATTATTGCATGTTTGCGAATAAAATAGCATGAAGTAGGTTGGGGCATTTAAGCATTCCTGGAACTTTGAGACACATTATAAAAGATGCATCCTATGCTTCTAGAAATGTTTGCATCGCTTAATATTGGTGTGTTAAAGACACATCCCTGGGTATATTTGACCCTGCAGAACGTTGACTTTTGAGGAGTTAGCAACTGTTGTAAAATTAAAGATGCAATGATTTGACTTATTCATCTTACTGCACTTGCAGGTTGTTCAGCGTAGAGAGCACATCACGCATAATGTTTTTTCGCGGGGGTAATCTGTGAAAGATTTTGTGGAAGGAGGCTTATTGTGTAAAAGGCGTTGACAGCGTCTAATGACCACGCCCGCCTTATATTGTGTTCTCTCGAGGGAGGGTTATGAGAGGGGTGACTGCTTGTACTGCATGACTTTGACAAGTTGGGTTTGGTTGCAATATGTAAGGAGTATGACGGGAATTAAGTGGCTATTGATTCAACTAAAACCTCGTATACCATGTGGAATGGGAAAACATTAGTGTGTAACCGACTGTTGAAGGTAGATTTTGATGTGTGAGAGAGAGTCAGGGATGCACATTGGAAAAATCCAATTTCATACAGCTATTATACTTTTTGCTGAGATAGACCAGCTTTTTCAGTATGAACGTTAGCTTGAGAGAAAACTTTAAAAACCCACGAGTCTTTCAAATGAATATCAATGTCAGCGTGGTCCTTTTTGACGCAATCAAACCATCTTGGAGATCAGTTTTACAATCTGTTCCAGTCATGATCAGGTAACTAAACTTAAAAACATCATAGTTTGTACAGACGTGTAGTTGGTGGCCTAGCCGGTGGGAGCGTCATTGTGTTACTACAGCAGACGCTTTAATTTGGCCAGTACGCTGGCAAGCTTGGAAATGATGAACAAAGTGACTCAACTTCATGACCTCGAGAAGATAGAGGTGGATTTTCACGGCCTTTGACTTATCAACTTGTTGGATAACAACCATGTTTCTGACAAATACAGGAAGACTGAAAGAATCAACACGATGAGAGCACTGGAGAGTCATACGCACCTTTCCCGATACTATCTAAGATCTCATGACTTACAAAATCGCAATATGTTCTAATGGAACCGAGGCAGTGAAATCACGAACATTTTAACTAATAAGTTTTTGATGTGGATGGTTTAATCAGGAGTGGAAGGCAGACTTTTCGTCTTAGACCAAGTAATGCAAAGACCCAGCTATTGAGCAATCTCATTAAAATTCTTCATGGTGTCAAATAGATCACCCAGACGTGAGCAGCGGATAGTCATGTCATCGGAGTAGTCGATTTCGCTTATGGCACTATCACTCTTTTTGATCCAAGTAGAAGGACCTGATACTTCAATCTGAGTTTATGGTCTACTGCGATATTGAACAGCACTGGTGCTTTGATCCATCACGGCCGTAATAGGCAAGCGATTGAAAATCATGTGAGAGTGGACGGTGCAATTTGAGCACAGATATTCGTGGTATTAAAGAGCATTTTAAGAGCCATAGAGAAGGCTCGCTCCTTTAAGGGGGGTCGACAGACTGGTCCTGAGGATGCACTAAATGCGGACTTAAAGTTGAAAAAGTAGTTGGGTTACGGACCCGCAAATGATCCTTTGCGGATCCTCAATGGCAGCTCTCGGTACACTGCTTTTTAGTATGCGCATAATAAACCTGTATATCTGTACATACCTTTCCTCTGGACTTATAGACTTCCAAGTGAACCATCCCTCCCTCTTACTCCCGGCAAACTGATCAACAAGGCTAACTATTTAGGTCAGTCACTTTGGGATAGTACTCTTGGATTTATTGTAGCCATTGATTAGAATAAGCAGAGGATATAATCAATCCATAAATCTAATAAGCCGTTGTAGTGTGACAGGAGAGGAGTTGGAAAGAGGGATAAATGGGCATTGTATAGTATTGGGTCATTACATGCAATATATAAACCAATAGAAGAATCGGTATAGTACAAGATGTATTTACAAAATTAAGTAACATTCTGAAGAACAGGAAGCTTCATATCAAAGTCAGACTAAACATTCTGAAAAGGTTACGTCTTCTCTACCCTCACATATGGCAACGAATGTTGGACAATATCCAAGATAGCAGAGAAAAGACTTGAAGCTGCAGAAATGTGCTTGTATCGTAGAATGCTACGTATCTCCTGGATAGAACATGTGTCAAACGAAGAAGTACTTGAAAAGCTAGGATACAGTAGAATTCTATTGCGAACTATCAGAGACAGACAGCTGCGATTTTGGGAGCACATCATTAGGAATATAGTCTTGAAAAGACCATCCCCATGTGTAAAGTTGAAGGTAAACGAGACCAGGGGAGGCAGAGAATGACCTTTCTGCCAACCTCATCCACACTGACAGGGAAGGATTCATTAAAGCTTGTGAGAATGGCAGCATGTATAGCATTAGATGAGCAGCCGTTACATAGAGATTAAGGAATCGGACTCACATTCGAAGGTTGTGGATTCGAATCCCGCCTTGCCTGATATAAAGAATATCGGCTGGGGAAGGCAACGGGAGATCATCCCTGTAAATGTGCTCTCTCCCGAAGACATTGCTCACTGTGGCTGGGGCTGGCCACCAAATAAAAAATAGCATTAGGTAAGCATTGAGTCTAATTTAAGGTCTCGTTATGACATTATGAAATGGCGTACGATACACCAATTTAACGTTTACAAGAAAGAGAAACGCATTTAAGGAACTAAAAAGAAATGCATCGTCGTGCATGACGTCATCATAGCAACTCCTTTCCGGGCCATCCAGTCATAGATATAAAAAGGATAGTATTTGCTTTCGATTTTCATGCAAGGAGTTAGGACATTAATCCTGTGCACACTCTATTGTCGCAATTTCAGTAAGAGAGGGGCTCGAGAAATGGTTGAAAATTTACTAAGCTGGAGGAGGTGATCATATGGTCCCCATAGAGTAGTTGAGTGGTTCACATAACTTAGTGAGCTAGAACAGCTAGTTATGTAGTTGGTTCTCTGGTTAGCTATTTAGGCTTACTGCTGAGACAGTTATAATTAGGAATGCCTTTAAAGACAACTTAACCGATCTAAACTTACCAAGATTGCTAAAACGTGTGATGATTGCGATAGACTTATCACCTTAATTTTAAAATCGCTCCCCGACTCCGGGTATTCATACAGCCAAAATAATACCTTCGAAGTTTGTTGCCTTCTTATCTGCTTAAGTATAAGATTCTCTTAATTATCCTCCTGCATTGAAAGTCTAGTGGCATGACCACTATATGCCATGGCTTACGGAAAAACAAAAGCTTTATTAGTAAACTCAACTTTTCTAATATGCACCTAGAACCAGCACGGTCAATGCCACAACATGAATGTGTACTATTACCTCTCTCTTAGTCTAGCATCTAAAGGTTTTATAACTGGGAAAAGATTAGCAATAGCAGCCGGTATGTTTATTGTTGAAAGATGGGCACGTCTCCACGTGCAGTTATAGCTTATGTATGATAATGGAAACGAAAATGGCCGCCCTCTTTCTGAATTAGTTCAAAAGACGGTCGTCAGGATCCGAAAGAGTAAAGAGATAAAACGGTCGGGTCCAACTGTTGTTTACAAGATTTGCCTTCTTAAATTTTTGTTTAGGCTTAGGTGCTTGAGAAGGCGTAAACACAGCTGGTTTTCTTTCAATTTCGAAATCTTTGATATTATGGTTTGCACAGTGTCATGAGCTACGAATTTGGTGACTTCAAGTTAAGCGAAAGGGTTATGAGTAACTTCAGTTTGAAGACTTTTTATCAATCTGTATTTGTACGTTGTCAAGCTTTCAAGTGTTAATCTACAATAACGTTGAAAATTTCCAACTTAGAATGATTTTAAGGTAGAAATAGCCCTGATTCATCATAAAGTTTTACAGTAACTTTCTCACGCTCTGATTCGACTAAAAGAAGTATTCTGTGGAAACACTTCCAAGGCTTTCCATGCCGTTGTGCAAACATGCATCTCTTGTATAGTCTAGTACCTTTAAGAGGATCGCAACACTCTACGATGCCTGAGCGTAAACCCTTAGTCCCTCGTCCTTGGAGAGATTTACTAAGGATTTGGGATCTAGATAAGAGCCCCCTAAAGGGAAATACAGGTTCAACTCATTGTTATGCATAGCATTCCGACGCCCGAAAGATAATAGATCTTCAAATCTGTTTTAAACGTCTTAGCTTTGGCCAGTCACCTGTGCTTGAGCCTCAAAACTTCGGTTTTCTTCCTTATGAACAAGGAGACCCTCCTTTCTTATCAGTAGATTGCAATTAGCTGGAAAGTAGATAAAGCACTACAGATTTTTGCCAAGTTTAGAAAACATATTTCTAAGGACGGTAGCAAAGCTAAGAATGCCGATAATATCCTCATAAACAAGAAAAGCTGACAAACACCATAAGATCATAAAATGAGGTCTGGTGTTTATTTATAGGTTGGTCCTGCCCTTCTCTGAATTGGTTTTATTTTAGTAACATAGAACTGAAAAATCGTGCATGGAAATTGCACATTGCTTCATTTCCACCTAGACGCAAATTTCTAGTGGGTGTTTATGGTGTTTAATACACCTCTCGCAAACGTAATAGCAATGATGACCTCATCTTTTGTTGCTTATTCATACTAGAGACACAAAAAGATTCTCTTACTTGTTTCAAATCAATTTCCGAAAGGTGAATTCGAATGTTTAAAACCACCCTAGATATCCTCGCAGCTTTTGTCGGCGACAGTCTTAAGCAGAATGACACTTGCGAATGTTACTACAAAAAGCTCCTGCATCGATGTTTTTTTTAGTGGAACTGACAAGAATTGAAAGTGAGGCTGATTTACTTGCTCGTTACGAAATTGTTATTTGACTTGCATCGAATAGGTAAGAGCTATAAATAGAATATGAAAGTAATAGGGAGCAATTATTAAATCAAGTGAAACAGATACTTCTGATTTTGACACCAACAAGAGGCTTATGGATCTCCATGGCAAAGCCATGTTAAACAGTTATATGGGCAGAAAACCTGAAGGTGCACCATGCATTAAAGTGAGGAAACGCTACATTTTAATTGAATTTGTTACTGTTCAATTTTGGCAATTTCAATAAACATTCGTGTTATTATGCCTTTGATTGTAGGGGGAAGGGGTTTGAATTGCACTTATTGCAAAGAAAACTTACATCGTTGTAGGATTGCTTATGCCCCCTTCTTAACATGGAAAAATTCGAGAACATCTTGCCTTTTCAATTAATGTTTCTGATTCACTGAGACAAAATATATTACTTTTAGTTATTTTGAGGATGAACTACTTGTTTTTACAAACATTTAATCAAGAGAAAAGGGGAAAATTGGACACTTATTTACCCCCGCCCCTCCTCCTTACTTGTACTACAGTACAATCAAACACGGCAAAGTGATATCAGAAACTGACTTATTGAATTACTCCTTCAATTAAATTTCCCTTACTGAAATTTTACTTAAAGTGCCACCACAATGAATATGGTCTCTGCCAATCACTTACAAAGTAGATAAATCGAATCTGCTGATGACAATTTTTGTTTGAAACTTGGAAAACATCTTGCAGCGATTGTCTGACTTAAATGATATTCTACTGCATTGTGACAAAATATTGCGCTAATAGTTGTAGGGGACTGTAGGGGAAATGAGCTCCTGAAACGTAGTAGGAAAGTAGGGGATTTGAGCATGCGCTGTAGGTGGAAACAGCGCGTTAAGAGTGGCAGCCCCGAAGAGTTTGAAGAAGCGGTAAATGTTTCTGCAGTTTATATTTCCAAGTTGAATTCGGTAGTTGAAGAAAAGGACCACGTCGTGTCATCATTCATCAGCCATGGCAAACTTAAACTGAGTAAGTGGTCCCTGGATTCTTACAACATGGCCGCGAAACGATATATTGAGCGAACATCATAAACAATAGAGGCGATGACGACATTTTGAATTCTATTCGTTAATGCACCATTGGGATTTCAAAACCGAATAACAGTCTTTGCAGATCTTCAATCTTCCAATGAATCCCTAAATCGTAAGTGCTCTTCGTCAGTTAACAGTTAAAATCACTTTGTTACAGCGATTGGGAACGGTAAACGTTCGGAAATAGGGAATCATATTTCCCCACAATGTTGGACCAGGCCAACAAACCTTTGGGACAAAACTAGATTATTTCAGCATTACACTGTAGGTGTTGATAGGAATTTTCCCTACTACTGAGTCAGGGAAGGCTTTCCCACACTACTTCATTTGTGTTGTTTAGCATTTCATCAACCACTTTCAATAACAACAACGCTGCAGGTATATTGCCAGAAAATCTTTGGTTTTCGCTGGCTTGGGGGGGGGGGGGGACAAACACCCTCGTATGGGGCAAAATCTGCTTTTGGGGCGCTAGTTGACAGGAACTCACCTTTTCGCTTGGCAGTATTTTGGGAGGAACAAGCTCTGAAATAATAATTTATTTGCGAAATTTTTAGATAGTTATCTGCTTATTTAAAAGTGAGGGCCTTGGTGACAGTGCAGTTTGCTTTTGCATACACTATCCTGGTAAACAGCGAGAGGGTTTGGTCATGGGGAGCGCGTATCGTATAATCATGGTCTATTGGGATGCTCAACCTAGGTATCTTCTGTCATACAAGGGGAAAGTAAGGTTGATCAATACACCTGCGGATTAAACTACCTTTTTCTCAAGTTTTCCTCTAAATGGGCGTGGTCCAGGAGACAATGCCAAGGGCGACAACCATGCTCGGTAATTCACCCGCTTCCAAGCCACTGTCAGATTTTGGGCTAGATCCGTCCCATAGCTAACCAGCTAGTTACTTTCGATGAGTAATAACCTTCTCCAAATGCCAGAACCAAAGTGGACGTAGCGTAGCGAATGTATTTTTACCGTTTACAAAATATAGACGTAAAAAAGGAAATCTGCGGCAACTCAACAAACTAATTTTTTTAGTGACAAGTACCCTGAATGTACTAATTGATCAGAAATAAATCATTTAGGCATCATTTGCAACATGAATTATAATGTTGCCAAAAGTTCAGCCGCTTTGTTCAGTAGGAATCACTCGTGTCCTTGGTACTTCATTAGAGGGTAGGCGATCGGACCTTCCAAAAATATGAGGGTAGGACGAAAAGAAAAGATCGCACATAAAACATGGTAGAGAAGATGAAATGCATATACCTTCTTTCTGTAACATATGTTCGCCAGAGTAGGTGGAATACTAAAACAAGAGCTCACAGGGCAGGATGCACCCTACCTCGCCTGCCCTCATTGATGTGCTTGGTATGGGTCTTCCTAACGTGTTTCGAAATTATGAGGTTGTATACCAAGCTCAGCCATCAAGAAGGTAGCATCATTTACTCCTCCTCTCCTTTATATTCCTTCGTAGACCCAAGGACATCTGTTCAAGTAACAGTTACAAGTTAAGCTAGCTCATTCTTAAGAATAATTCTTTCAAAGTCGCTTTTCTACAAGTTTCAAACTCCGACTAAATTGATCTTGATCCCGGAATAATATTTTGATAATGTACAGAAAGTAATGTTTTCATTTTACTCTTCAACAAGCTTAGATTGTCAGAATTTAAATCCATTTCTACAAATAGGATCATGCTGGTGGGAATTCCTATATCTTGCTTGAGTGTTTAATGGCATTATCATCTAAAAAACTGGTACAAAGCTGTATAAGACCTCAAAGGAATGTACAAATAGCTTTGGAAGAAAACTCGTTTTATTGAAATCCTTTTTCGAGT
This sequence comes from Carybdea cf. marsupialis auct. non (Linnaeus, 1758), assembly GCA_010016065.2. Lineage (NCBI taxonomy): Eukaryota > Metazoa > Cnidaria > Cubozoa > Carybdeida > Carybdeidae > Carybdea > Carybdea cf. marsupialis auct. non (Linnaeus, 1758). The sequence goes on from JAAAKL020000666.1 coordinate 19,831, forward strand.
CTGCAAATCGTATAGCTAAAAGAAGCCTGGGCGTACTAAGAGCGTCAGCGTGGCGAGTTCAGCCTCGAGTAGAAACGTTACCTGGACTCTGCCACATAACTTGTAAGGACAAGAATTAGTTTTGGTAATTCACGAATAGATAACGTTACATTTTCTATCAGGACCGTTGCAAGCTGTTTCTAAACGGGGAGGGGTGGGGTGCATACGGGTGGTGCCGCTATAGAAGCAAAGGATACCTTATGGTGGTCAGCTATCTGTCGGTTAAACTTTATAATATGGGCTTGTAACAAAAAAGGGTTGCATCAAACAGTTTCATCCTAGTCATGTGTCACAGCACTACTTTGATTGTCACCAGGAAATAAATAATATTGAAAATAAGACGGAGAAAAGATGGATGGCCGGCGTCTCAATCACCCTACTACATTGCAACGGTGCTGTCAACGAATTGTGAAAGCCGATTTCAACGTACAAAACAGCTCCAGAGGCACAATTTGCAGTTTCTAAAACGGAAAATGACTGGAGATACAAACTCAACACTCTTTTGTAAAAATGCAACATACAAAAATTGTTTGTATTGCTGATAGAACTTGAAACTAAGTGTAACAGTCGTTACTAGTTTCATAGCTTCATTTTCAGTATCTTGTTTTTAAATTTACAAAAATAATCTCCTGCACGAAATTAATCTTTTCGTATTGTACCACAATTATCCTTGTGTTTAGAGTCCTCTCTTATCCTGCTAACTGATCAGATTTTAGCTGAATTGAACGTAACTAAAATCTGCGTTGTCGACGATTTCTCTCCATGATAATGCATTGTTGTTGAGTATAGCTCTTTCCAAGAATATCTACTCTCCGTTATTGGTTTGCGCCTCCTCATTTACCCGAAGGAGAAACTAGCATCTTATTTCAAGATCTATTAAAAAGAACTAAGAAGGATGACGTTTGAAAATCAGATTCACAACTGTTGCTAGGGAACATGCCATATACAACGGGCCCTCAAAGGGGTACTGTTCGCTTAATGGAAAATTGATCATGATGATGAATGGCGTGTTAAGCTTTCCACTATAGGCACTCTACATGTATAAATGGTTAGAGACGTTTTCTAGCAAATGGACCAGGGATAAATCAAGAGATGTATAGATAAAGAACTGAGACTTGTTATTTTACATGTAAAATGCTCGTTCTCAAAGCTGCCAAGCTATTATGGCGTTAAAAGTACTTCGTTCGATCTGATTCTGACAGCAGCACCGTTGATGCTCTCGGTAAAATCTACTTGTAGCTGTCTTCGATAGCATAATAATCTATGTTGACGTCTGAACAACCATTCAAATGTCCATGTGGAAAAAAGCTAATATGAATTAAGTCATATCAAATTTTATTAATTAATTTTGGGTTGTCTATCATTGGTAAAGTCCAGGCACGGTAGATATTGGGGGAAATGAGTTTGTATAGGAATCATTGCATCCAATTGTTGTGGGATACATATGTCCTTTAGGGCATTATCAAGCCAGAATCATCAACTAAGCGTAATTATCTCCATTGAAAATCCTTTAGTACTTAATCAGAAAATTGGATATGTTTTTATATAGAGGACGTGACTGCCATTTACATGTATTTGCTGGGTTGACTTAGTAATTGTTAACATGGTGGTAATTTTATCAGTTCTTATGTCTCACTTTGAACCTATGACACTGTCTCGAGTCTATCTTGCATCTAAACTTACAGGAATATTTACAGAGATTTGAGCAGGGATTTTTGAGACTTTTTGCTGCAGGTCAAACCTTGAAGTATTATTATGTGGCCTGCTTGGTTTGGCTTTTTGTGAAATTTCCATAATCAACGTATGAAAGCAAACTTCAGAAAAGAAACTTAAAATACAAAACTTTTTTTGAATATAGTCATGTATTGTCTCATTTAGCACAATTGCCAACTTTCTCTAATGATAGAAAAACCAGGTAAATAAGTCTATATTTAACTGACAAACACGAAGAGTCCATATTTTGATATGCAAAGTTTCTGAGATCAGGATCGGAACCAGCTGGGAGCGTATATCCCTGCCTAGTTTTGTGCAGAACAGGACTTTGTTGAAACATTAAATTTTATTCATTGAGAAGAAAAGCTCGGGTGATAAGACAGTTCCCAGAAGGAGAATAGCTCAGATGGAATGACTTGCTTCTGCAGTGTCGCATTGAAGTACACAACTGGGTCATTTACCGTAGCCTCCTTACCATTCTGGATCCGGTACTGAATCTCGGAAACAAAAAGTACAATTTTCAAAGCTTTTTCGTGATCAATAAACCTAATGTACGACGCACAGACCAGGCTGTGATAATCTTTCATATCTTATTCTCGTTGTAGCGATTGATCTCCAATCCCCTTTTCCTCTTTTTATCCTGAATTGAAATCCTGAAATTATCCTGAAAGGTCTCTAAAAGTGTCTCCGGTTTATATTCCAATTTTCTGTTGAGGATTTTTAGAATAATTTAACACTTGAGCAATACGGTCATAGGTCTGAGTTTCTGCACATTTGACAATGTTTATATCTTTCTACAGCAACATTTTGTAACATCTTTTATGTAAATTCCTTCTTTTTACATTTTCTGCAAAGGTACAGATATACTAAAGCCTTTGCCTCATTCTCTCAAAAGGATTCCAGTGATTCATTTTGCATAGCATCTGTTAGCTCATATTTTTCAATCTTCAAATATTCCAATGTATTCTTTATCTCATAGATGCTATTCTCAGATGCTTTATTCACAGTAACGGTATATATTTCACTTTGATTGATAGTGCCATTTCTTGCTAGTGCAGTTTGATTACTCATTGCCTCCATCTGTTCTTGACGTCTTCAAACGCCCTATCGTCCAAAATGCTTCTTTTTATTGCTTTTCCTGCCTTTGCAGAAATTAGGGATGTGATTTAGAGAAGACGATTAGGTTTGGATTATAAAAAGTCAGATTTCTTTGTGTTGAAGTACACTGATCTAACTTTTCCTGAACTAAATCTGAGGGTTCTCTCTGATTCATTTCTGCACATCATTCTGGCTGCCACCTACTCCTCGCCTCTCTTGTGATCTGTTTTGATTAACTGATTAAGTTTTATCTTTTGTCATTGTCCCACAATGGTATTGATATTTTGCATTGCCCTTTCGTCTATTTTATCAATCACAATATTTGTATAATCCACGGATATTTAGCTCTTTTTACTTTCTTTCCAAATATATGTACTTTCTACAATACTTACCTAATTGATACTTTCAATTGTAGCACTTTCAATAATGTTTGAGATCTCGTTACATTTTTTGCATTGGTTCTTTAACTCCTCTTTTCTTCGTTCACATCTCCTAATTATTGTACTTCTTCTTAACGGTTATGTCACTCCTTTATAATTGTCTTTCATTCTTGAACCTTTTTATTATCCCATACAGTTTTGTCTTGTCTTGAGTCACGCATCTGTTGACGGTGCAATGTTTACAAAGTCCATCCACAACGATGCTTGCTAAGTCATTGCCGCCAGAAGCTTGGAAGCCGAGAGGCCAGTGTCCTTCTTCAAAGGAGTCTTGGTCGTAAGATGCGGCCTACCAAACTCATTTCTTGACCTCTGGAGACCAAAGGAGCACTTTACCCGCATGTTCACCGTGTCGGTATATATGTTGAGCTAGACATTGGTGTTTAACAACTGCAGATATGCATGTAAGCTGCCATACAGCGCTTTGTGTGTCACGTACATTTTAACGGCAAAAAATTAGGTTTCAGAGTTCTCAGCTGTATCTGAAAACATATTTGAAACTTTGATTCCATTGCTGAGACTACCGTTACTGAAATGTAATCAAGCTATTCACTACCCAGGTTACTTCCATGTGCACCTTCTTTTTTTAGGGTGTTTGTACCATTTATTCATCATGTATAAGATTTTCATTTAAAGGATTATCACACCTGTTATTGTTTTTATTACGTCAATTAGATGCTTGCACATTAGTTTGTCGTCCTTCTCCTGTGATAGCAATTTAGACTCCCATAACTCTGTTACTATTACTACCTTCTTCTCTCTCCATTAGTTCCTCTATCGTATAGTACAGTCTGTTCTCGATGGATGAAACTCTCATGGGCGAAAGAAATATCAGTTTTGTTCAGAAAATGTTTGATTTAAGTGGATTTCTCTATTTCTCCTGACAAAAAAATGCTGCTGCTCCTGAACAATCCGCAATTTCTAATGGAACAAAAACGAGCCTGTTAATTTGTTCCCAAGGCTACAGTTGATCGATTTTTCACATCTCACCTGCAGCTGAATATTTTTGTATGGTACTTGTATATATCACTATCAATGTTAGGTGAAATTCATCAATAAAAATATTTAGGTAGTAATCACGACGTCAGACACGTATTTTTAAAGTTTAAGTGTAAAAATACAAAGGAAAAATAATTTAAAATTGGGTGTCTCTTTTCACACAATCCGTAATCTTTGCTAATTTACTAATTTCCAAGTCTGCTTCCACTTACATCAGTTACAGGGTACGTAAGGTAAAAGAACTCTCGTAGCATTCGGAAAGAAAGCAATTAAATCATATGTAACAAAAGGTATCGCAGAAGCGCCAGAAATTCTAAATGGGGTCATAATAACTTGTTTTACTTGCAAACGTGTCAGTTACCAAAGGTTACATTAATGCCTAGCGATCCTTACTGAAATGTGCAGAAAAATTTCACGAGTTTAGAACAATGGTTTTACTTGAAATATTTTTAGTTACCAAGGGTTTCATTAATGCATTGCAATCCTGTCTGAACTGTACGGAAAGGTTTCACGAGTTTGGAAAACTGGTTTTACTTGAAAAATGTTTAGTTACCAGGTGTTCCATTAATGCCTATCAATCCTTACTAAAATGTGCAGAAAAATTTCACGAGTTTAGAACAATGGTTTTACTTGAAATATTTTTCGTTACTAAAGGTTTCATTAGTGCATTGCAATCCTATCTGAACTGTGCAGAAAGGTTTCACGAGTTTGGAAAACTGGTTTTACTTTGGAAATTTTTAGTTACCCAAGGCTTTTTTAATGCCTGGATATTCTGACTGCATTGTGAAGATAATTTTTCACGATTTTTAGACAGTTGGTTTTACTATGCAATATTTTTATCGAAGTTTTCAACTTCTAAGCTTAAACTGTACACTTCATTAGTTTCCTTCTTGGATGTTTTGATGTTGGCATTGACATCATTTGTTACTGTATAATTAACTAAACTTTTCATTTCAGGAGATTATATGTGTCTATGAACCTCAAGAAATACACATTATCCTTAGCCTTTTAACACAATTTTCGTTACATCATATAGGTCTATGTATGTGGATGTGTATATATACATCGACAAGTATAATAATACCATTTGCATATATATATATATGTGTGTGTTTATATATACATATATATATATATATATATATATATATACTTACCTGGGTGTTTTATCTATATATGCGCTTTTCTTACTTTTAAACACTTATTTAAACGAAACAATATGATGTCGAATGGTCATTTAATATTCACGCCATTATTTTTCTTGAAATCTATATTTATATATGTATATACGTGCAGATTGAGTATATTTATATTTTTTTCACAGCGTATTGGTGTTTTAACCCATACACACATTGAAAATGTATTATACATGGATATCAAAGTTAAGAGGTGATAGCGATACTAACGTAAAGTTCGTGCCCCGATGTTCCTATTCAATGCTGTCGTGAACTGACTATTCCCGTATGTTTGCCTTGACGCGAGTGTTCTTTCCAATCTCGATCGATACCAATTTTTTGCTTAGCATTTCTACAGCCATAAAAGCAATACTTTTAAGCTACATTTGCCGCTTTTCAAAACATGCTATCACTATACTTTGCATATGCTCCTCTAAAGAGGAATATTTGGTACCATCTGTCATCTATAGCCAACTGATAAGTAGAGCACCACAGCAAAGGATTGCCTTTGTCATCTGCATATCTGAAAAAGACGTAGGTCACACTAAGATCCGTTCAATATCAACTGCACAATTAATTACTGATTTTTTTTCTGACTGCGTTGTCAACATCACAAGCTTTAGATGGAAATACACGAAAATTGGATGGGCTTAACTCCACTCACATCGAAGGGATTATGCCACGGACAGCAGATCACTTGTTTATGCTTACAGGCGTCTATACGACTTTATGTTAGAATGACTACAAAGCAATTTAAAATATGGGTTAGATAAACCGCAAGGAAAACTTAAACGTTGACCACGAGGGATGGTTTTTAAAATTGTCGATATCTCTGTAATTCAAAGGCGTTTTTAAATTAAGTAGGCTACCGAAGTGCTCCGCGACGTTTAACGAAATACTATTTTATATTCATGAAGACCCCAAGCAGTCAGTCAAAGAAAATTCTGACCGAAAACAAAGCCATCAGAAATCTTCTCAGCGTGACTCTTATTCTTCGAGAAAGCATACGCGGGGAATGTATTTAACTGGAGAGATCAAGCCGACATAACGTCTCGTATCATGTGGAGTCGTTTACGTGTTCCCAAGGTCTATATATATTCTTCAATCGATTTCTACCCTCTCATTATTATCTTCGTAAACCCAATTATTCTACTGCCGCTTGCATTTGTTGATGACCTGTTCATCAGCTATTGCGGATCTTGCTCCATTCGTTATTGAGCAAATTGTAATAAGTCATGTGGACTCAGGCCCAATTCCTGTCTTGACACTTTCACGTCCCTCTTGACTCAAAGGCAAATATTGCGTAGGTAGTGGCCACACTAGGACTTCATATCACATCAATTCGATAATTATACCACATCCGAAGTTTAAATCTAAGCTTCTAATCTGTGTAGACATCTGCCCAAAACGCTGAGCTCTAAGCAATACTCTTTATAGCTATGTTCATGACCTCGGCATCTCCGATTGCAATATCTGTAAAACAAAACCGAAAAGAAAACCTAAATTTTGTGAATAGAACAATTGATTTTAGCAAGATCAGATTCTATGTTGGCAATTTTTTCATGTTTGAGCAGAAATAATGCTGTGTTATATTATCTTCCAAATAAATTTAAGCCACAAGGTATAAATTAGATCTGGACTTGACCAAATATATAAGGGCGCGCTCATTATTCGTTGACATCTTTAAGTGCAATCTGGCCAAAGAAACAAAATATAGCAGTATCGGATTCAATATGATCATATTGTACGTTTGTTCTTTTTCTAGTTTGAGCAGAAATAATGCTGTGTTATTTCATTTTCCAAGTATATCATACCCACTTGAACAAATGAACTGGTGCTCGTTTCGTTATTCGTTGGTATCTTTATCTGCAATCCGGCCAAAGAGAAAAAAGTAGCAGTCTTGGGTATTTGGATTCAGTAAGATTGTTTTTTACCTTTGCTATACTTTCGGCTTAGGTACTTATACGAAGAAGATATTTTTGCAGGTAAATTTTCTACAGATAATCAAGCGTTTGGCTATAGTTTCTTGGTCTCTGAACAGGCTCGAGAAAATTTACGAGCTGTCCTTCAACATCGCTCTCTATCTTCGATTCCAGGCCCTGCTATCGGCTGCATTTTAGGCAATGTTTAGCATGTTCTTCAACAGGAGGCTTGAGTACCAAAATACCATATAATTATATTGATTTCCTTTGAAGCAAGAGTGCAACATGACTCTTTCTGTATTAAGTAACAGAATCCAATCGTCATTCAATACGTTCTTCGCTTGCGCTTTTTTTTTCTCTAGCAGAGATTTCATCTCTTTACGAAACTCTCAAAGCATTTTTTGTGAGTGTCTAAGTTTTTATTCAGTTTAAGGTCTCTAAGCAAAAACAGTGGGTCCATGGCGATTCCTTTCCGTTTTCAATAGAAGCTCTTGTTACAAGCAACATATAAGGCTAAAGATAGTAACTTTGTGGTCCGGGCACTCGAGTGCAGGCAGGAGATTGTTACACTTAATGTTACTGCAACTAAATTCTTCAAAAACAAAACGTTTTCAGTAAATCTCGGGGTTTTTTGTAGATGAGAGTTAATTTTGTCACGTAAAGTTTTCTGTGAGGCAATTGTTACTTAAAGTTAGTATAAACTAATAAAAGGAAACAAACATTTTCATTTGTGTATAAAAATAAATGTAAACATATAGGTGTATATATAAATATATATTTAAGTGTATAGATAAATATATATATATAGGCCAAGGTCCTGGAATTTATGTCTTACCTTAGTTCGCTTCATCCAGCTGTAAAATCTACCTTCGATTTTTCTACAAGACATTGATTTTCTCGCTGATACGTTAGTCTGTAATAAGGGGAAGCTGACAACAGTCCTGTTTCTTAACTCTATAAACCCTCATCAGTACTAGTGTCTCCATTTTACATCCTACCATCCGAATCATACTAATAATGCGATACTTTAAAGCCAGGTCCTAAATCTAATAAAGATTTGTTCCGAAGACTTGCAGAAACGTGTTTAAGCAGAGATACAACGAATTTAAAACATGGCTACTTGCCCTTGGATATAGTCAGGAGCTTGTTATTGAGAAAATACAACGTTAAGTGTCTAAATCGAAACGATTTGCTTAACCCTAGAGACGATGCCAAAACACCTGAACATAGGGCGCCGAGGGATACATGATCCTTGTCACACCACCCATGATTTAGTGTAGAGTCCATAAGATAATCTATGGTAACTTTGATATTCCTCATTGCGATTAGGAGCAAAAGAGGGTACTTTCCTCTAACTCGATGGTATCCTACAGGAAATTGATATTACGTAGAGACAATTTGGTGAGCGCCGGGATTAGAAATAATGAGAGAGATGGTAATGCGTCTTGATTCAAAGGAAAAAGTTGTGGTGTGTGTAGTTATGCAGTTAAAAGTTAGACTCTTCACAAGGTTGGCAGTTTATGAACTTTTAAATACGCAGTGCCCAACTAAAAGGAAGTCGCTACGGCTAGCTTGAGCTCGGATATGAATTTTTAGTTGTATTGCCTTTAAACATGCGTTGTAGGAATCTGGATCTGTCAGCGGGTATGTTGATTTCGTAAATCATGACATATCAATGTAGAGCAGCAATAACAAGAGAATCTAGCATTCAAACTCCTAACACAGACAGTTATGCATACCATAAGCGCCATCATTCCCTTAATCGATTTTACTTCACACCTCCTATTTTCTTTCTTTACGCCAACGCTGCCTCATTACCGTAGGTGCATAGAAAATTTTTTATCCTCTTTTGTTGCCGATTGAAAGGAGTAGTTTACTTGTTAGGTTCTTAGGTAACGTAATTTTCCGAACCAGAGTTAATAATGACAAATATTAGAGACGAAACTTTCTTCGCAACAATTTCGCAGGTACCACACTATTGGTACTACAAAGTGGCATTTTCAAACATTTTTACTGCGATGAGCAACGGTATTGAAGATTGGGCGGTATAGTATTAGATAAGGCAGAGACTAAAACCTCTCTACGTCAGAAAACCCTAAACACAAATTTTTTTATATTCCCCCTCCACACCCTCTGTGGTTACGGACTCAAAATCGATGTTATGAAGGCTCATTTGTAGAGGCAAAAGATACTGAATGTACATGTCTTTTAGTTATTGATACGCAGATGTGTGTATATTGCAGTGAGGTTTCTCTCCAGAATCGGTTTGGCAACGATAAAGCTATAATTTTCCAATGTCGAACGTCATGAATTAAGATAAAGGTTCAGGGAGAAACGAATAAATAGAGAAGAGATAAAGGCCAGGAAGGATTCTTGACTTCTAAGGACTAGGAAAATGGAGGTAAGATAAAGAAGATGCTATCTTCTCGCACATACTTGGATTGTCAAGTTTGAAAAAAGGCACGTTATTTAGGAAATCAAACGGTAGTAATTTCTTTGATTCACAAGGAAATGATTGGATTTTGAATTTCGAATGCTCTATTTGTATGAAATTAGGCAAAATGTATAAAATACAGGAAGGAATTGAATATTTGAAAAGCAGAGTCAGTTGCAGAGTAACAAAATATTCAAGCTGAGATAATGGCAGATATATATCATATATAAGTATATATGTATGTATCAATAAAGCATAAATGCACATGGCACTAGCGAGGACTGAACCCGAAGCCTCCCGCACTGAAAACGCAGACCTAACTACTGTACGATATAGTGCAATATGTCAGTCAACAATCCAAGAGGTCAAAATCCAATTGTCGCCACCTCCGACAAGATATTTTTTTTCTTTTTCGCTTTACGTTACATCAATAGCATTTCCGTTTGTAAGTACTTAAGCATACTAGCAATCATGGAATACATAGTCTATATATTCCATGACTACTTGTGTGTCTGCATGCATCCCTATATAAATTTATATATAATAAATAAAAATAATAATGATAAATATAAATGCATATGTATAAATGTTTCTATATATACAGTGGTGAAACGGAAAAGTGAAATACCGCAGTATATAACTTTTTCTTTTTACTACTGCTTAGTAGTATCAGTCTTTGCACTCTAGTACAGGTATCTGTACTTACATATATATATACGTATATATATATATACATATATACATATATATATATATACATATATACATATATATTTGTGTGTATGTATATATATATATATGTATATATATGCTAGAACGATGGGTCTTTCAACATTTATAATAGTCATGGTCCAAACCGACCTGAACGTTTCAGGAAATTTCACTTATTCAGTGAGACGTATAAAGGACAAGGAATTTGGTTGATTTAAGGAGCGAAAAATTATTCGATATTTCTAAATCAACAGGTTACCTTTTCAGACTTCCACAAGTTTGATTAACTAAGGATATCTTGTATGAAAAAGGAGTTTTGAAACAAGTTGTCAAGGGGCTAATAAATGGATCAGGGTGAAAATATGAACTCTGTCCTCAAAAAGTTATTGGTGGTAAGGATTATAGAAATTCTTGTGGTTTTAATGATCCTTGAAAATGTATTAAGAAGATATATATATACCATAAGAGAAGAGTTATTCTCTACATATCAACCTTTACAGCCTGTATGTTTACTCAAGGATGGCAAGCCAAGACAGAGCTTGAAATATGCGAGGGAGACCACGTGGAAAGTAAGATTTGAAGAGGGAGCGATTTTGTCTCTGTTTGCAAACAGTTTTGATGTTGACAGATGTTACAACTATAACTGCTTGGTTCTTATTGTGCGTTGTATATATACATACATATATGTATATGAGAAAGCATGCTGACTCGACGGCATGATTATGGCCAAGAACTTTACAATTCACCCTTTTCGGTCTATGGATTAGAAGCGTAATGTGAGGTTTATCGATGAAAATAAATCATGATTTAAATCAGGTATCTGAAGAAATAGTCACTCAACTCCTAGGAAGCAGTCTATTTTAACAGGGTCTTTATTGAAGTTTACGCACAGTTGCTGGCGAAAGTGTACCTATTCAAAAGGTTTATCGATCGAAATAACACGACGGAGCCCGATCGTTTTCTACTTTACGGGTAAAAATAAATCCGCCTCCTCCAGCATTAAAGATTTATAAGAAACAGTAGGTTATGGGCCACGCCCATAAGACTACACTCTTCATGTACTGCTTACATTTGCAATGCTAAGAATCGTCTATCAGCAAATTAGGAGAGTTTGGGCTATCTTAAACATAATAAAAATTCTTAAGCCGACCCCCAATAGAGAAAGGCAGGAAATATTGATCAACAACTTCCAGAAACCAACGGGTATTGATAAATGGACGTCTGTTTCTAATGGATACAGTTATTGTATACAAAACTAGTAGATTGTTCCAGTGTATAGTGTCGTCAGTTAGGGATTTGTGCCTAACAAACCATATTTTATGACAACAAAACTCATTGCTCACGCTATGACAGTTTAAGAATATTAACGATTACTTACTATGACTGTCAATTCGACAAGAATAATTTTATCAGGAACAGGTGATACTTTCAAGTACAAGTAGAAGTACAAGTTCGTGCAAGGCGTTATAATTTTTACTTAAAAGGAAGAAAGCTCTTCGTGTGATAACTACAAAAAGTGGTTTCATCAACGGATGAGATAGGTATGCAGGCCAGATTTGTGCCTTTGGGGATTCAAGCAGATTGACTCTGAGACGATTCATGAGTTATTGAACAAGATTGAACCGAAGCAAACTGTTCTTCAATCTAGATTTACTTATGAACTACATTTGCTTTACATTCCTTGTCTTCGTCTTTATATCTATTTCCGTCTTCGGCTCTCCCTGCGTTTTAGTCTCGGTCTACAATTTACTAAAATGATTATGTTATTAAAAATACGAATATGTAGATAAACTATGCACGGTAATGATCTGAAGACCTGGAATCCCTTGCATTTCGAATTAGCCATTCCATTGCTATTTATTTACACAAAAAACACATGACTTGTCACTTCAACTCTGCGTGAAACTTATTAAAACTCCGGTGAGTCTAAGCACCTATAAAGGATCCATCACCAACGTCTAAACAAGGGTCCAAAGTGGTATGCACAGCTAGAGGAAAATGAGTTAGGTATTCTAAGACTTACGGGCGACATGAAAAGCTGGCGAGTGTCGACCTAAAGTCAGCGTTAAATGAAGATATTGAAGTGGTGTTAGGTGTTACCATGGTACAGAAAAATTCTACATCGTCAAGAAAAAAGTAATGGTAGAAACCATTGCTCAATTCACAAAGGTAAATAGATTGAGGTAATTAGAACAAATAATGCTTTGCCCACCTCACTAAATCACACAAAAAGTAAGAAGGATGCCAAATTCATACAAAGTAAGAAAAGAGAGATCGCCCTTGACTTAAAAACAGATAGTTGAAAATGATGACCTGAAACAGAAAGGACTGACAGCAGTGCTGGCACTCGATCTCATAAACTGAAGGAGACGTATTAATCCCACTCACTCTACTGAAAGTGTCCTTTAAATGGAAGCAAAGATGAGTATACTGTTTTAGATCATTTGCACGATATGGAGCGTAAGCATAAATTAGTTTACACTTATAGTATCTGTTTTATTAGAAACAGTGGAAACATTTAGTTCAGCAGAGCTTATCAGAGACAAATCTTTTAGCTTTAAAGGCAGCCACGCTTGGTAGATAGGAAACTGATTCCTAGTGGCAATGAAGGGGGTATATTTGCATTTATACATCCTTAAGTGCTTTTTCGTCCTACACTTCTCAGAGTACAAAATCGTCAGAATTGAAATTGAAAAATGAAGCAATGAAACTTATACCCAGCTGTGTTTTAGCCAATCAGAACTCTGACTGCTAGATTGGTGTTGTTTTAACCTCAAACTTAACGGTTAACCGAAACAGCTCAATGAAAAGTTCCTTTCCTTTTCTCCACAAAGCAACGATTTTCTTGCTTTGGTATGGGAGGATTCTAGAGCAGACCTAGCTTCACCTACTACACGGAAGTGGTCATCCCTATATATTTTAAGCACAGTGCGGGTTTTCAAACAAGTGCTGCGCTTTGGCAGAGTTACATTGCTTAGTATTGTTTTTGCTTTTTGGAGCCCGGGGTCGTTGTTTTCTTGTAGGAGCTGGTGCTTGGCGAATACAGGGTGGAACATGCTGTTTAATCCTGTCAGCTAAATTCAAAGTCGTGCGGCCAACATAGGCAGCCTCAAACTGGCGAGAAAATGAGTAGAAAATAATTACGAAATTTGTAGGAGGCACACGGTCTTTGTTATTAGGAAAGAGTGCTTTCTTACTTGCATAAACTACTCATTGAGTCACAGCGCGGACACACATCTCTGCAGCTTTTGATCTGGTGTTCTCAACTAACCCTATGGGATAAATCTAATAAAATAAAATGTTTTTGTTAAAACAGCAAAATTTCTTAGGGACTTCTGCGAAGGCAATAAAATAAACGGAAAAATGTGCAAAGATTCATGGGAGTGGTTTAACCCAAAATTTGTTACTAAAACAGGGGGAGCCATTGATGGAGTGAAGAAGTTATGACCTTTACTTGAGTTATTGTGTTATTGTGAGCCCGTAATGGCATACTGGAGACACTTCTGCGATCATTGTGTATTTTTGATGAAGCAGATAGTTTCTCCACCGTAGCTATTTTCTGCTCTCTATTTTCTACCACTTTTCCCCTTATTAACTTTACTGTAGCTCACAGTAGACTGCAACTCGTTGCCAGGCAGATTGAGAAGAAAGTAATCTCTGTCATTCTGTGCAATATCGTTTTGTAGGTTGTAAACAGAGCAAGTGGGGCCTTTAAGTCTTACACGGGGCTAGGTAAACCAAGACGTGAAATTCAGGGAGGCTGGCAGAAGTGCAATTGAGGACACAAAAGCTGTCCACCCAACCCCATTTCACTCACTCCACATTTTTATTCAGTGTCTTTTAAAAGAGAGGATTTGAAAAGTTTGAATAGATACTAGAAAAATGGAAAAATATGATCAATAGAATTGTAAGCCACAACCCACGAATTCGCGGCGTGCGCTCTATCAACAGGGTTTTGTGACCCCTATTTATGACATGATCTATTTCTCTAGGTGCCACATTAGCCCATATACTCCAATGGAGGACATCGACATCCAGCTCTACGCAATTTTGGAGATCAGCCTCTCTGCGGCATGTGACTTGACCATGGAAGGACTTCCATCTTGCCCATCATGCTGCTCATAGCCCATTGAAGAGGCATTTTTCAGAGGAGAGGATTTGAAATGATTGGTGACATGTTTGTTTATTTCTCTAGTATCTATTCAAACTTAACATCTTATTCACTGTAGTAGCAGTGCGTTATCGTCAGTGACGTGTTAACTTGCAAGCATGTAGTAAATTCCAGGGGAATATAAGAGGCATCATCCTAAAAAGACTTGTCTCATCCTTATATATCCAGGATATAAATGTATCAGAATAGGACAATGTTTCGTTCTGTTATAAGACCTCTACATGTCCAGATTGAACTGTTAACGAAACTAAATAACCCAGGCAAAATCGGTTCATTAGTTCTATTGACCTCAGTTCCATGTTCTCGTGGTAGCAGGACAGCATATTTACGAAGGATAAGGATCTGCTCTCTCTTGAGTTCCTTTTCATTTTGTATATTCTTTCCTTTCCTTATCCTAACAGATAATGTGTAAGTCAGTAAGTCATTCTTTCCGACTGTTTATGGTACATGAAAATATACAAATAGTTGAAATCATTTCCCCTTTATGTATGTATATATTTGTATGTATGTGTATATATGTGTATATATGTGTATATGTGAATACTTATATAGTAACAAGCATTCTTGAGACTAGAATGCTTGGTTACAACCAGGTAGAACCTAATACTGTTAAGGAGTGGTAGATGGGAATTTCACTTTTCCATTTTACCAATGTTTAGCAGTATATATGAATATACACATAATTTATGATTTTCATCATATACTAACTTTTCTTTTTGAATATTAATTTTTGTAAACTGATTTGTTGCAACAAAGCAAAACAACAGTAGCAATAGTCATTGTTGTTGTTGCAATAATGTCACAAGTGCTTGTAGTAGTTGTGATTGCAGTAGTTGTAGTGTCAATAGCAGTGTGTGTACTACATGTAACGCACGAGAGAAGAGTAGAAGCCATGTACACCGTAGTCGTTCATAGTTTATGTGTATTTACCGAATATTTTAGACTGAGAATCTAATATTTTCAGCAGATTTTAGTTTTATTCCAATCTTTCATCAGATTAATTTAATCCTCGGAAAGTAATTGGAATACCCTTTTGTAGCGAGATTTCACAAATTTCACACTAATTATTCCTGGCTTAGGTTGATGTTGAGTTGAACCCCAGTTCTTGCAGCTGTGTCAAATTTCCCACTTTAAGTAAGCAGGCTTTTTAGACAGGTAAGGCTTATTTTAATCAAGCTGAAAGAACGCCAAACCAGTTTTGAACGCCTACTTTACGGGAATGGAGAGCCACCACATGCTGTGAAAAGCATCTCTTCTCGAATTGAAAAATTAAAATCCTTTCTGATCCCGACAATCGTCTTAAATTGTGACTGAAAGCTGCCAAGGGCTAGTTAAAATCTTTTCCCACCTTTAACGGTTTTAACGAAGAAACAACTTGTAAAAAATATCTTTAGTCAAGCTTTCGTTTAACTATCTGCTTTTATGTGATAAAGAGAAGGTGGACAAATAAATTAGTTTGCAAGTTTAAAAAACAAGGAATCAATGCGTGAGAATTTCGATTAGGTTTGATATACGAACTTGAGCAGTATGTACACCTTGAAACAATTGAGTTTTAAAACTGTTGCGAGCTCATATGCATACTTTTGCATAAGAACAAATTTTAAACGAATCAACATGTGATAGGTTAGACCACTGGAATTACTCTGCAATCAAGTTAAAAATGGAAAAGTACAAGGTTTTCTGCTACGATGATTATTGATATTACGCTTTCTTTACAGATACGGAGAGTTTTATTGCCGCAATAAAAAAACTCATGTTCATTTAACGAGGTTATCTTTCAGAGACTAAATATCTAGAGGAATTTTGTTAAACAGTCAGTGTTCAGTTACTTTCTGACCCTACCATTAGAGCAGCATGCTTTGTACACACACACACACACACACACACACATGTATATATTAAGCTCCGAGCCTATCCTAGGTTGAGCACTTCACACTTGAGACGGTATAATTTCTGTTGCTTTATACTATACTCATCGTGCATGTGCAGTTTGAGCACTCTGACATGGTACCATATGAATTCTTTAAACTGCTTTGTACAGCTGTGCATAGCTAGAGTTCTGTCTCAATATTCCATTCATTACTGATGACCCCACAAAGGGCAAAACCGGTCTGTCTGCAGATTGTGTATATACATACATACATACATACATACATACATACATACATGCATACATACATGCATACATACGTACATGTAGGTCTACAAATAGAATGAGCTGGAAAAGCTTTCGATTCTTATCGTTTCTTCATCAAGCCGCTCACAGTTTATATGTGAATGCTAAGTAAATTTGAGTAAAACATATGTAAAACAGTAAGACGCTCACTAGTATTGTAAAATTAAATTCTAAATATCTAAAAAAGCACTAATATTTCTTAAAGCACTACGGTTGAAACATGTTGCGCTTATTTCACAAAAATTGTGCTAACAGTAGAAAAATCTAGACTCGGTCCCTGACCACAACCTACAACCTCCCTTTGAGACGGAGGTTCGAAATGACTGTAATAACTAATTACCTTTGTCAGCAATGAAAACGGTCTAAGGTTTAAAGACATTGTCCCCTCGTTGACAAAATTCTCATTTCTCCGAATCAATTTTTTCGTCTCAGTGAGTAGAAGTTGCCAGTCTCTCACGCAATTGTGGCCATTTTCTGAAAAGTGCTGGAATAAAAAACTGTGAGAGAGTAGTTTATTTTCCCAGTTAGACTTTTTTAAAAATTGCCAAACTGAGATGCGAAGTTAACTACCGACAGAGTGATTTTGAGATCCTTTGCATCGGAGTACATAAATGTGTCTGTCAGTATATGTGCCTGTCTCACTGATACAATTGCGCAAATCACATTTACCCCTTTTCGTACAGGGAGCACATCCTAGATCCCAACTTTGACCTACTTTGCCCTTGAGAGACTTCTCACGCCTATCAGTGACCACAGGCGATGCACAGAAAACGCCCTTATGCTATTCGTCTCATGTTAAGATGTTGAAACTACTTAAAAAGATCTTGTGAAATTGTGCAATCAGTGATGCATGATAGGAGAGTACTAACGTGTCCCTGACATTGTCCGAGGTACAAATATATCGTTAGAATTGGCTTGAGTTTCTAAAAGGGAATTTCTTTCTGTAGACCTGGCTCTTACAATGTGGTGGCGGACGACATCGTTGCAGATCTACGTGTGACATCAACCATTTCCTCAATTCTACACAGCGTTTCTGAAACAGTTCGTCCTAAGAACCCTATACGTCTAATACATAGTACTTGACCATAGGTACTACTCATGGGGATTTTTTCAGATTACAGCCCCCTAAAAAGTAGTGGACTGTCAAGTGGAACTACCCTTAATAAACAGAAAAAGCCTTTAAACAAGCTGAACAGATACTGTTTATGAAGTGAGATGATATGCGTATCAATGACTACCTGCACTCGTGCTAATCTAACAGCACATACCAATACATGCTACTTTAACACAGCTTAAAAAATTCATATGGCACCATTCCAGAGTGATCAAACTGCGCACACACAATGGGGAAAGCATCAAGCAACAGCAATGGTACTGTCTCCAGCAGAGAGTGCTCAAACTAACGTCTCTCGCACCGAAAACTTCAACTGAACCACTGTATTAAATAGTACAGTTTAAGTCAACAATATGGGAAGTCGATCCAGACGTCTCATCACCACCAGCAATCATATTTTGTTCGTTTAGCTATCAGCTTCGTCAGTTCTATTTCCATATATAAGTACTCGGGCATATATATATATTTTGTCGCAGCCTGAAGAAGGAAAGAATTTTCTGAAAGCTTGCGAAAGCTGTTTTAGCTTTGTTGT
>JAAAKL020000667.1:0-38339 GCA_010016065.2 Carybdea cf. marsupialis auct. non (Linnaeus, 1758)
TCATTGGGCCTTTTCGGCTAACCATTTAGTGCCATGGACTCTGATTGGTCAAAACAACACCAATCTAGCAATCAGACGTCTGATTGGCTACTTTCAAAACACAGTTTGGTATAAGTTTTGCTGATTTCTCCCTATCTCAATTCTGACGATTATGTACTCTGAGGAGTGTCAGACGAAAAAGCTTTTCAGTACTATAATGTTTTCGCCATTTCGTGCAGTTTTGTTGTTTTGTACCACCAACAAACCATAACTATCTATAGATCTCTATCGCCTATTGTTGCAATGGAATTTTGGGGGTCTGTCTGGGCCCTTTTCGTTCTAATTTGAGTAAAGATTAATATCTTTCACTCCATTTTCGTAATTCCTGTAGACTCTTACTCAAAAAGAAGACTTGAATATCTTTTTTACAGTGTTGTAGATTAACCCATTTCTCAACAAGACATGTTTCTTCTACAGAAAATAGTTGGACTAGAATGCACGAATCAACTTTTGAATCAACAAATGAGAAGTTTGCAGGTGAGTTATTTGATGGAAATATACCTTCCTTAAAGAGGATTCCAACGGGAACCTTTTCTGGTTGCTCTGTAATATTGACCAAGTACCATAAGGTCACTGGTTTTAACTTACATCGCTTACAATGGTCTCTTTATTAATAGGTTGATTCAACTTGAAGATTGTTCTTCGTATGTTTTATCAAATGAACCAAGGGAGCCTAGCTGTCAAATTTTGTAGACATATGGAAACGAGAGAATGTATTTTAAACGAAGAAGAGTCGCTCAGCCGCACTCTATATTCAAACCGAAGACAGCAGATTTTGCTGTCTTCGGTTTGAATATAGAGTGCGGTAGTAGCACAGCCATGGATGCTAGAGGCTTCTTTTCCTGTTTGGGTAACCCATGGCTTGGCTTTAGAATTTTAAGAGAAACATAATAAGTACACTGCTTTTTCATTCAAAATAACCTAATGCCAAAAAGATATACTTTGTAACTTCGTTTCTTGTTGGAAAATCTCAGCTCAGGTTTTCCCCTTCGAAGATTCATCGTTCCCATCGTTCAACTAAGAGATGATGTAAAAGGCCTACCGCTTTGTCATATATTAGAAGTGATTAAAGAAGTTTCAGATTTATTTTGATGATGTCTTCATCGATATAACGTGTTTCCTATTTATTGCAGCTACATAGTGCAATATACGATTCACGTATTCTAGGTATTTCTGGTACTGTACTCTTACTGATAAATCATATAAACATGATCATGCCCGGAGAAATAGCATAAATTTGTGGTAGAATGATATAGCTACTGTCATGCTCTGCAAACTGTCATTATCTTCTTATCATTTATTTGATGGTCCATTATAACTGTATACGTAATCAGTTGCCAAAGAGTTCAGTTGGTACAACTCTGAAAGACGGGTATTTACCATTTTGTAATACCATGTGCACATAACCCACGAACTTTTGTAGTTCATTATGTGGTATCCATTGGTGATCTTAGCAGTTGAACTTTATGTTCTTGTATTAACAGTTGCATAGCTAAGTATTCAAGTCGCTTGCATTTCTGTGTTGCTACATCTCTATCAGATCCGACTGAATCAGCAAAGTCAGCTTTCGAACGGAATCGGCATGCGTGGGCCTACTAAATGTTCTCAGATTGTGACTATCCTTCGGTAATACTTTATCCAATCCTCTTGGAGTGAAGGAAACTCATGGTCTGAACACAAGAAAAGAGATGGTGCCACTGACAACTCGGACATTATTCAATCCTTTCAACATTTGTTCCTCTTTTTTGATCCGATAGTATAATGTAATGAACTTGATGTTTTCAACTGTGTCAAATATCATTTGGTGAGCGGCTCTTACCTGCTATTACTGTCACCTTTTCATCTTTTTCTTCAAAACCTGTCAAAAAAGTCTCGCGTTTCGTGCTGGTGCCTTTGGTCTCTCCCTTGTTTTGATCAATTTTTGAGTGGTTTAGGAGAGATTCGGTTTCAGAAAAAGCAAATTAGGACCTTCAGTCCTCAAACATTCGGACACAAGTGATTCTTCTTTGTTTATGAAATAGTCTCCGGGCAAACTTCAGAATTCTCGAAAGGGAACAAAGCTCTTGAATTTTGTGAATATAAATGAACAAGTGGCAGGGCATGTCGCCGGAATGAAACACAATACATGAACCTAATGTGTAAATAGATTGGCACCAAGTGGAAGGCTTGGAAAGACAGAGAGACCAAAGAAACGTCGCAACGGAGGCCATTTAGTGGAAGCAAGGAAAGCAGAAGATAGGTCATTATGGAAGAGGTTGTGGAGATCATCTGCCTGATGTTGCATGAACGGCTGAATGATAAGGAGGAAGAAAATGTGGTGCCAAGTTGTAGGAGTTGTTGCGAAGACAAGAGAAAATGAGTGAGCTTCTACTGGGCTACCATATTTCTGTTGCTAAGGATACACCTGGATGGCATACCGGTAAAAGAGGACACTGGATCAAATTGGTCAGATTACAGAAAAAGCTTTTAGCAGTTTCTACATTAAATTCTGAACTAGCTCTTGGGGAGTTTACACAGGAAATACATTGCTGTAATGTGTTGAAATGCTTAGTTAACGTGATGAGAAATCTTTCAATATCTTTAAAGCTAGAATGATGGTAGGCCTTTTGAAAGGTTTTAAGACATGGCGGCAGATTCATGGATATTGCTGGCTTGATGGTGCCTATGTTTAGACTTGGCAGCGTAGAACATGAAAGCTGGTGCCTTTTGGCGCGTTCTAAGTTTAGCATCCGAAATATTGCGATTACGCGCTTGGTTTTATTTATTTTCATGACCTGGAAACGCTACCGACGTTCCTGAAAAAAATCAAGCCTGTACAGAGTGTCATCAAATGCCCCATTCATTTGTTCAGAAAATATATAGAAAACCTAGCTTCATGTAAAGGATGCATGTATTATGCCTTATTTTCAGACCACAGAATTCCTTTTAATTTTTCAATCCAGCGTTACATCACATGTTATGCTTAAAAATAGACTTAAAGGCTGAGGGACTGCTGCGGTTGAAGTGTGATCACAACATTTAAATTGCATTATGGATTGAGTATTTCTTGTCGGAAATTGAATAAAATGGTTCTAAATTGTGCTTCTCAAGTGTGCGCTAAATGGAGATGACGGGAAATATATCTAAGTAAATTCGGTTCCCAAACAGAAATTTACCATTACGAACCAAAGAGCTAGGGCTTGCAGCGAAAACATGCCAATCGAGAGCACACGAAAAACGTAAACGCAGCATTAAAATAGGTGGAGATTACAGGAAATTGGGGAATGTTTTTGCTACAGTTTTACCTTAACGGAACTAATTTTGGCGGGAACTAATTTTTGGCGGATTTGTAAAAACTTTGTTAAAAATAACTTCTGTTGTGAACCGCCAAAATTGATTCCGCCAATCTGCGATGGATTTGGCGGATTGCTTATTCCGCCAAAATTAGGTCTCTTAAGTTAATTAGTATTTTCTGCTTTGTCTTCGAGTTTTTATACCGGTTATAGGACTCAATTTTTTTTTGTGCATATGCTTGATTTAAACTTCATGGACCATTGTTCCCGTGTGACCTCTCTGTGAACAAACGGCATTACCTGGGAGGTTTCTTATTGGAAATCCAGCTTAACACGTTAAAGTCGTTTACAAAGGCATGTGTGGTTCTGACAGAATATCCCCTCAAGTCAGTTGATAGAATAAGAAGAAGAACAAATGTGAACAGAGTGTCTTACTTATTCTAATGGCCAAAAACATTATCGTCTCCGTACGTAGCACGTAACAATTGTTTTCGATGAGTCACAATAAATGTTAGGTGCTTGTGGCAGTGACCACTCTTTACAGTGTGCAGATGTGTCATGACACCATTTAGTAGTAATTGATCACAGGTTTGGATTAAAAATTTCAATGCCCCTTTTTACTAATTGCTGACTTTGAACCTTGCCTTTTAGTCTTAAATTACAACGTAGTCCCTATAATTGCAGTGAAAATAATGAAGTCGGAGTATCATCACCTGGGCTCTGTAGCAAATCACAGGCACCTAAACGTCACTATTAATTGATTTATCTTAAAATATGGATTTTCAGCCTCTTTTAGTGTTTTAGTATTTGTGGTAATGAGCTGATCAGATATGAATTCTCGAAAGAAGAAGAATAAGAAAACTCTCTTGATTGTACAGAACATACAAAATGTCACGAAATAACGATAACATTGTTTCATGAAGGCCGTTTCTGTCTTAGACTCGTCAAAGTACAACCGTCAGAAATTGGGCCTGAAAAGACAATGATTAAACTTATACGAAGCAAATCGAAATTGGACTGCATATTTGGTGCTGTGTTTTTCACTTCTCGGCATATGTTAAGGCTATGCAGATTGTTTGAAAGGTGCAATGAAAAGACCAATCTCTTTGTCCATAAAGTAGCGGTTGTCTTGCTTTGACGTCATTGCGATTTTGTACCGCTAGATTTTAATTTCTCTTGTAACACAGAGGTGCATAACGCATATTAGACACGTCCTAAGCAACTTTTTCCTGCTTTTAATAAACAGGGACCTGAAAACTGCTAAATGTGAACCGAAGAAATATTTCGCTCAAAATAGTCTTATTTATTGTGATATCATCATTCGATTTTTCAAGGCTGTTGAGTAACATACGCCATTAAATTGATTTTGTATCGAGAGAAAACAATGGTTTCTTTTTCAAAATCAATAAGCAAGGGCATGAAAATGGCGCTTGCTAAGCAGAAGTGCCCATTATTAGAATATCGCTTGTATGCCGTTTAATCAAGCATCGCAGGTGACTGTAGTAGCGTCTTGCATCTCGCCTCAGTTAACACCGTCTATTGTATCTTGTTGTGTACTACCCAGTGTAAACGTTCCTAAGGAGGTTTCGTGATGCTAAAAATTTAGAAATCTCGGACGAATCCTGCGTAGCACAGCATCTTGTATCATAAAGTGGTGTAGTTGGGGGCTGCAAATGAAAGGACTGCAGATAAGTTTGCAGGTGAGGGTAGCAGCGTCACTATCATTATTTGTGACAATGACACAAAGACGAATTTGCACATGACAATATCCAGATACGAACCCTTACAATAGACCGGATAAAGACTTCACACGTGTTGGTTTATGGTCTTTTCCGAAACAATCTACGAAAGGAATGACTTGGAATTTATTGGATGCCCACACTGCTGTAAACATGTATTTCAGACCAGGCTACAATTGATGCCAATATTTGAGTTTTTGTTTCCCTGCTTCCCAGTTTACCAGACTATTCAGCCAACCTGATATGTTGTTTGGAACTATTAGTGACATGTGAACAAGGATGGGTGGGGGTAATTGTTTTATTGTTTTTATGTATTAGCGTATTGTTATCGTCATAGACAAGGGAACCAAGATGAAAAGTGATTGTTTATGTATGTTGAGATTATTAATGTGCGATTCCCTTCAAATGAAGTTAATAGGAGATCGCTCTTACCGCTAGTAACGAACGTATTAAAAAATTGCAGATTATCATGTCCTAATTTTCTTTAATTTAGAGGGAAGATATTTCCGCCGATGATCTGCGTATCTTAAACTCTCGGATGGAGCAACTACGTTTTGTAGAGAAGGTGAGTCTTGAATAACTTGGCATAGTGTTTGCAGATAGTGACCCTTAAAAAGGAAACTTACCACAAGCTGTCTTCTATGATTGCATTTTATTTGAGCCAGTCGGTATAAGTTGCTAACAACATTAAGTCCTGGAGTACTTCCGAAACACTTCATATACTTGGTCTCCAAAGATTAGGGATTTAGATTTTGATGCTTTGGAAGGCAGAGTTAAATATACCTGACTAGGGAAGTGATTATTAACAGTGTTTACTAGGTGTATTAACAACTAGTTTTTCTTGTTCACCGTGTTGTTTCTTTATGGCAATACAGTCTCTCTTACATATTTACTTACATGTGTAGCAAATTAGCCTTCTCGAAGCAACCAACAATGAACTTCAACGAAAAATGATGGACACGAGTCCCAAGATTAAGGTAAGGAAGATGATAAAAATGTTTTATGAATAATCTTTTTCAATCTTTGCCTTTGTTTCTGTAGCTTCCTTAAATACATCAGCTATGATATTCGCTCAATTACATGATAGATTTGTCCCAAAGTAGCCTAGGGAACGCTAATTATCGTAAGGTACTTTGCGTTAGATGTTATACATCTCAAACGGAAAACCTGTTTTAGATCGTAAGACTTACGTTAAGATGAAGACACTCTGTTTGAGATTAAGACACTCTGTTTGAGGTTATTGTCCTTGCATTTAGGTCACGGTAACTTCCTTGAGGTCATGACTCTTATCTGGAGGTCATCTTTGACGGAATTAGGGTAGACAAATTTTAGAATGCGTAGCATTTCTGTTACGTAAAAAAGAATGGCAGTTTAGACTACGTAATAAGTTGGTAATTTGGAAATCCTTAGGCTGTGCGTTGCAAAAATCAAAAGAGCAATACCATCAATGTTATAAGGGAAACGAAGTGAATAAATTATACGCGAATTCTGGTGTGGCTTTTACTTAGTAACAAAACTTTCTATTCTACTTCTGATAAGAAAAATAGCAAAATCATGAATTGAAATGATGATACCTAGTTTAAGAGACATCTCCTTTGTATTGTGTTCTTTTTCCAATTGCAATATACTTTTCAAATGACTAGACGACCTGAGCTCCTTATCTTTGTACTACTACCAGTCATTTGTTTGTTGATGCTTCTTCAGGTGATGAAGTCCACCTGATCCGCACTATGAATAGTGAGGTAAAAGCCGGCCGAAGGGATTAAAAGAAATAGGGATCGATCAACTATTCAGGCATTTTTGACAGTCTGAAACATAATAAATGAATATCTGCTACAAGACTGAGAAATTTGATAATGAATGCAAGATTATATGAATTACAAGAGACATATCAGATATTAATCTATCGGGAAGGTCGTACATGAGCATAATAGCATGCGTATCAATGGAAAGGTTCATAAAGCAGCGAGACAGATATTGTACCGTGGTAGCCTAAGAACTGTGGAAAGTAGATAAGCTGAACAAAGTATCATGGCTAAAGATGCGTTAAATAAACATTAAACTCGTACGAAGTAGAGAAACCAGCTTTTTTCGTCGGACACTACTCAGGGTGAACGTCGTCAGAATCGAACACGAAAAGGAAGGAATTAAACTAATATCCAACTGTGTTTGTAACCTAACCAGTCCGAACTCTGACTGTCAGATTCATGTGATTTAACCAATCAGTGCCCGTTGAACTGAGTAGTTAACCGAGAAGGCCCAATGAAAAAGTATTTATTTCTGTCTACAAAAGCACCGATTTTCTTGCTTTGATATGGACCGATTCCAGTACGGCCAAGTGACAGGACGATACTACCTGTTATAGGGAATCGGTCATCCGCATACATTTTTGCACGGTCTGGGTTTTCAAGCAAGTGCTGCCTCATGGCAGAGTCACATGGCTTAGTAGTGTTTTTGGTCAAACCCGAGTTTGTTGTTTTGTTGTAGGCGAACACAGAAAGGAACTTGCTGCCTAATTCTTTCCGGGTCAAATTCATGTAGTCGACATAGGCAGCCTCGCACTAGCAAAAAGATCCGTATACAGGGATGGCACGAATGTGAAAAGCATAGGGTCTTTGGGATTACCTGAGAACGCTTTCTTGCTGGCATAAACTGCGCATGGGTTCACAGCCCCAAAACACATCTTGATGGTCTTTTTGTCATCTTGATGACTTTCGAACCGAAGCAGAACGTTTCCAGGCTAACGTAGCTTTAAATACACTTAGCATTCCTTTCGTCAAATAGGTACTTTAGTGGAAAGCGAACCTAGGTTTTGATAAGGCCCACCTTGCGTGTTTTAGGAAAGAAAGAAGTCCTAGAAATGTATTGACCAGAGAATGTAGCTTTTCTATTCACATTGGTCACGAATTCAATTCCGTCCTTCTCCACCAAAAACGTCAAGGAATGGCAAGGAGTTGGGGTTTTTTAAGGTAAACTTTAATCCCTACATATCGAAGCTAAACGGCACGTTTTTAGGAGGAGTGTAAAAGTTGAAGTTGACTGAAGACAGCAACTGTAATAGCCAACGCTCGAACCAAAAAGAACTGCCCATGCTTAACCCGTTCTTTTGTCGGTGCATCTCATTGTCGAAGCTGAACTTGCTGAAATTGACACTACGCGTCGTAGCTTCCATTAATTTTCAGTGAAGTCCTCCTTAGGGAATTGTGGAGGCCTGAGCTCACCCTGATACGATAGATTCCTTATTTAACTAAGCGAAGGAATAACTTTTGGAGATGCCGTTCTATTTTGGGTGTGTTGTAAATCTCTACGACACCTCCTAATTTTTGGTACGCGCTAGAATTTTGAAGTTTGTTATTAATTTTGTGGACATAATGTTTTTGTTTAAAGCTAACGACCCCTGACCCCTTATCAGGTTTTTCTATAAGGATCGCTCCTTGGTTTGTTAGAGTTTTTAGAGCCTGGAAATATTTCCTATGCATGTAAATATCCATGAGGTCGATAGGTGTGCCGCAGTAAGCATGGGCCAAATCACTAGAGTTAGGGTTTTAGAGACTTCATTTTGACTTCAGATAACGGTTTGTGTTTTGTGAGCTGAGCATGAAGAATTTCAAACACGGCGAAAAAAATTTCTGCTTTGTTAACTTTCTTTGGTGGAGTGCAAACTTCGAACCCATGCTGCATTGACTGTGAAGAAGGCCAAGCTCAAGGGAATAGAGGGTTGTGAGCTAAGGATACGGAGAAGATTGGGTTGACAGACAAGACAATGAGGTACGAAGAATTGCTGACGGAAGTTGGAGAAGAGAGCATCGGAAAAAGGAAAGTGGGCTAAACTGGCTATATTGTAATATGAAAAGGGCTATTGGAAAGCGTCTTTGATTCACGAATGAATATTGTAATATGATGAGGTGGAAATAAAAGAATGGTACTAGATGACATACGTTAATGACGATCCTTTGATGTCACTAGTTTGTTAATGTAACTATTGGTCGCCTGGTGTAGCTAGTCTATTCGTGAATATCAATCAGACAAACAATACCTATGTTCAAGACCTTTTTCATGGTAATTTCTCTCTGCCCATCATAAAGGAGAAGTAGTTTGCGAGTTCATTTTATTAGCAACGAAAGGCATCGAGTTAAGCTTTAGTAGTACAGACAGATTGATGAAATAGAAGTTTTTAACACCTACAATGAGAGATTCTCTACGAGCTAATGGTTAATACTGAACGTGTTTTTTCAGTGGTCTGTTTTGTCCGCTGTCAACTACTGCTATTACTACTACGCAAGAGAGTAAATTCTACCGGTTTATCAGTACAGGTACTATCAGTACAAGGAATGATGTTTCTACAAGCACATTGACTGAAGCTGAAACATTTCTTCTCCCAATCTACATTGCTGAGCCCTTTCTTTTTATTTAGTGTTGAATATATAGCTAGCAGATGATTGCTAATGAGTAAGCAATCTGATACAGTAAACGAATAGCATATGTCAAGAAACAGTTCTCTTATTTTACAGACTGGTTTATCACCAGATGACAACCTGTTAACAAAGGTTGCAATTAGCATGAACTGTATCTATTCTTGGCCGTTCAATCCATCTATATTTAATAGTGAAGTGCACAAATGTTTGTTAAATGCGGTTAAACAAAAACGGCTCCCAAGAGATGTAATCTCGTTAGGAGGACCTTCCCGTAGAGATGAATTAACCATGATTGGCAGAGTATGAACAAGATGTTTCAAACAAGTCGATATCTTTTAAAATGATTCTATTTTTAAAACTATCTTACTGAATTTGTCGTCAAAAGGGAATATTCACACATATCATGCTGTCACAGAATTGACTGCAGTTGTCATAGTTGAAGTCTCATAAGAATGTCACTATTTTCAACTTTGATATGTTGTATAATAGAAACAATGAATATGCTTCAGACTCCTATAACTTAAACTTTAAGTAGCCAAGAGTTATGAGGTCATTTAGCAAGAAGTTGAAATTTAAGTATAACAACTCACTCACTCACGTACTCACTCACTCACGTACTCACTCACGCACGCACTCACTCACTCTCTTACTCTCTTTCCGGCGAAAACTTTTTTACGCTTGATAACTCTGCTATTTTCCAAAGTCATGATATTTGCCATACTTGGCCCCTAGAATGACACTGCCATCTCGGGTTTGATCATTTACAGCTATCATACTCTCTTGTATTGTGATTGATCTCTCCAGCCCTAATGATCTACCATATGCCCATGGCAAATAGGAATAAAGTCTCAATTAGTGTTGATTGCATACTGGAAAGCACGCGAAAAAGCATCTTACTTTGGCATAAACGCTACAAAGAGATTGCCCATGTTTGCATTAAATAATATTATCTTAAACATGCTGGTACTAGGTGATTGGGAATACACGCCACCTATCAAACAATTAGAAAGCTAGCAAAAAAACAGCGTCGCCGAAAATCACAACAATTGTAAGGAACAATCACATTGTAAAACAGGCCTGAAGCTGAGAGGGGCCTGTTTGAAGGAGGAGATTCTATTGTCTTTTCGGCCAACGAAACGAAGGGGTTCAAATGTTGTAGCTACTTTTAGGACGGCATAAATATATGTTCCCATGTAGTTCTCTACAAATTCTGCCTTCCCTCTTCAGTTGCGAAAATGAGTAGATTGCTTTGTCTCTAAATTTAAGGTCAGCGTCGGAACTGGTGTAAGAAGAACCCAAAAATGGTTACATTGATAATGATATAAAATTTCAGCCTTTCGTTTGCTGCCTTAAAAGTCTATTTTGTGCTTTAAAGATTCCTCCCCTTTATTAACCATGCGTAGAGTGAGAGAGTCGATATATTGATCTTTCAAAGGGATCTTTGTGAGAGTGTAAAGAAATAGAAAAGAAACGGTAGTAACTCTCTTAAAGTCTATTATCTAGACAAAAGAAATGATACGAACCGATTACTTAAAGTAACAAAAATATAAATGACAAATCACATTCGTAGTGAAAGACCTACGTCCTATTTCTTGTAGCACTCTACGAAGTATATTTCAGTTTTATAAAGTCAACCACATATCTATCGAAATTGATAATATTATCTTTTTTGGATAACTGAAAAAAAGGTAATAACAAGATTTCAAGGTAGAGGTAAACGCACCATACCTGCAATATCCTGCTATTGTAGTATTCAACCAAAACTATGTGCGCATTGCTACAATTCCCAAATCCGGAAATATTCCTACGTCGGGTTAAACTGTTGAAGCTCGTTGTAATTGGGCGTCTGGTCGAATAATGGGCAGAAATTATCTTCTGTCTAGTAATCTTTACTTGATAAATAGGTTATGGAGCCATAATTGGCCTTAGTACTTTGAAGTGATATCTAGACCGTTACTCAAAGATTTTGTGCCACTGGAAAATGTTGGTACTCGTTGATTTGGATAAAATGATAGTTATAATAATTTTGGTGAGAAGTGATGTCATCCACTTGTTTTTTCATGAAATTGTTCCGAAATATGATTTACAAATCCGTCTCCCTGCAATAGAAAATTCACCGATACGTTGCTTTGAAATTCCTCAAGTCATTTCTTATCGGAAGTTGTTACCTCTCCTGAATCATTCTTGATGCTTAATTCATCACAGCTCTGCATTTCAATAGCGAGCACGCGTCTTTTGGAACTTGAATAACTACCGAATCGTAGAAAATTGGACAGTTTCAATAGCAGTACTAGTTCTAACGCATGATTATTGGGCAGTCAATCTGGATGTAGTTTTGTCACTGTTTCTATTTGCATGTTCAATCTGCCCTTTACTGTCGTAGGATGACCTAAACGCGAATGCTTATTGTAAGGCTCCCTGCTCTTCCCTCTTTGCGAAAGTGAAAGTTATGGGATGGTCCGAATTATCAAGATGAGGCAGTTAACATGATAAATGCAGGCCATGATGTTTATAACATTTCACTTATGACGATGAAGAGGGAAAGAGCAATTCTCTTGGATAGAGGAAAAGGAAGGTCTCTTGTCAATTATCAACGAGAGTCTGGATGTGTCAGATAAACAGTTGTCTTCGTGGTTACTATACCTTTTCAGCATTGAGCAATAACAATTTATAAGATGATGAATAGTGTTATTGTAGCTTGTAGATTGAGGCCGTTTTGCGGCATTAAGAATTTCGCATATTTCCTCCAGTTATTAGATGCATACTGATGCCATGATTTCTTCCCATTAAAATAGACTGGAATTCTTGATGTGAAAGAAAAGAAAAGTGAAACTCTAATATCACAGACGTTTATACAGGTATTTGCTACTTAATAATATAGATGTATCTGTAATATTTGTCCCCTGGGTTTGATCAATTAATAGAGCTAGGTTCTGGCTGATTATGGGAGATTGCATAAGCTCAGTTAATAGAGGAAAGCATCTCGGCCAATACAGCTTTCGAAGCTACTAAACTCACAGTCTTCTAATTGTAGGGCACAATCACATTTTCACTTAATCGATACCTTTTCACTAGATCATCGGAGGTGTCTACACTGGTGTATAAATATCTTAAACTTTAATGTTAGTTTTACAGAATGAACTGTGAGAAAAATGCATTGGCGATGTCTTAATTATGAAATTGGGGGTTGTCTGTAAACTTTGTGACTGGAGAGCGGCATAACTTTTAGCTCTTACTTGGTAATCATTGATCCTACTCCTTATCAAGAAGATTGGTTTATTCCGTGGCATCATCCCTGCTCAAAATTGCGATGTTTTTCTTGGAATGTTAATAATAATTCTATTTGTGACACAAGAGATTAATACTCTAAGAGATGCATACAGCAGGGAGATGATATTAAGGATTACGAAATAGGATAAGCAAAGCATATAATACAGAGAGTAGTTTGTAAGAATTTGATTAGTATCTTAAATGAAAGACGTTCCAGCGTGTAACTGCTAAATGTTATGGTGTATTATTAAAAACTTGACGTGGTGACAGTAGAGGTTTCCGTAGAGGTGACTGGAGAGGCTACAGGTGAGGTCATGGGAGAGGTTACGGCGGAGGCTACAGGTGAGTTACCAATAGAGGTCACAGGAAAGGATACAGGACAAGTTACAGAAGACTCTTCAGGAGAGGTTTTATGAGAGGCTATGTAAGAGGTTACGGCGGAGGCTCCAAGTGACTTAACAAAAAAGGGGTTACAGAAGAGGTTTGGCCGAGAGTATGAGCGATTGGTAAGTCAAAATCATTTCAAGGTTCACTTATTGAGATTGAATACATAACTGTTTTCTCTAAAATTCATTAAGGATGTTCCTTTGTTTCTTTTTGCCCTTCAATCCATGACTTTCCTACAGTTTTGACTATTCTGTGCCCCAAATTACTTTTATGATAGTTTTGTCAAAAGGCTATTATATTTACGTATTTGAACACCTTTTGAAGAACGCTGTGAAAGAATAATAAACAGTTTTTATGTTGGTCTCGTCTTCAAAATTTCTGTTTTGTTTTAGGAGGTAGAAAACATAAAGAAAGAAAACAAAGAATTAGGCCATGAGCTCATCAAGTTTAGAGAGCGGGCCAAGGTAACATATTTATTCAAACTTGTGAGTGCTTATTCTTTCAATGCCTTTACATTGTCTTGAGTTGGGAATTCAAGTGTAAAGACCAATAACATGGTGCATTCCGCTCTTATAAGATTGTTTGGAAATAAATAATTTCCCACGGTTTATTACGTCTCTTTTCATCTTTTGCAGTCGAGTCTCCTTATCTGTGCAACTGATGTTTTTTTCGTAGTCTTTATGGAGATCTTTTCCTGGGACTGCTATCCTTGTAAAATTTGCTTTTTCGGACGTGACTGAGGTAGCCCTAAAAAGCTGTTACTTTCCTTTTCATTAACTTAGGAGGTTCTCGATTTAGCACAGAAAACCAAAGAAATGTTGGAGAAAGAAAACAAAGAAACGCAAACAGACATAAACGCGCCAACAAGGTACGAACAAAATCGATAGTAATGGCAGTAATTTTCGTTGTGGCTATCTTAGTGTATGTGACCAACCCAATGCTGGATACAGTTAAAATCTAGAGAATGAAGTACTTTATTTGTTTTTTATTCCCATGTCGTTATTATTGAAAAAGTGCATTCAATTGTCAACTCTTAGTCTGTTTGGGTTTTTATCATTATTTTTTATCACGTACATGCTTAATCAAATCATGGAAACCGCAATCCTTCCGTGTTCGCAATCAGCTTATCTCCACTGATGATACCATATCGCCACCATTAGGCTCCTAAGAACGGATCTGGCACCCTAGCTTAGGAACCGCTGATCTACGTAGACTCAAAAATTGTCGGGTCTAAATGACTTTGAATAATGTAAAAGTTGGGAAACATCAATTACAGTCTTTATTCTACTATTGCTAGTTTATGAGCTGCACATGATTATTAAGAATGTATTCCAAATAAACCCATAGAGAACAAAAAGGTATCAAAGTAACTTCTACCTTGAAAATATATGTAAACATCATTGTGTGACGTCAAAGACCGAGTAATGTCCGTAAAACCATTTCTTTGCATATAAATATTAATGGGAATTTTTTATACTACAGATCAGGGCAAGGCCCTCGCGTATATTCTTTGTCTTTGCAGCAATTTGCTTATTGCAGAAAAAAGGCCAAATTGTAATCATGCATTGATATGATGAGCCCTTTAAATTTAAAGGCAAGAGTAAAGTATGCCAATGTGATACTTCACTTTTATGAAGGCATTAATGCATAGAATTTTAGTGATCAAAATCAACAACTTCAATTTCTTTAGTGAAATGTGAGATAAGTGGCACAGTTGACTGTTAAAAAAAGATTGTCGGACCGTCGAAGTTTTCAATTGGGTAACAAATATTGAAACACACCAATTTTCACACGATTTCTGTTCTTTGTTAACAGCTACTCTTTCACTGTTGCAATTTTTTCCCAGGGTGCAATCGAGGCATGAAGAAATGATAAGTGAGCACGAGGCGAACGAAACAGTTGATGAGGTAGACATCGACACATTCGAGTCAGGGAAGATTATGGCGTTGGTAAGTTAAAAAAGGAGTTTGAGAAAACTAATAACGCTGCGTATGTTGTACTATGATTCGAGGCCATGACGTTTACAATAAAATGTTAATAGTGGAGTAAAAAGTGGTGTGCATTATTGATATTTTGGTGTATTCGATAATTTCTGCAAAGACATCTTGTTTTTGGTTATTTGTGTACGAGGACGATACTCTAGATATGTGGCAGCTTTGTATCGAATCGGTATTCGGAGATGTTGCAAGGACAACGTAAGCTACACTTGCATGTTTAAAGATACTTTAGTGTCTTGATGCAAGCGAAAAACGTTGCAAATGTTTTGCATTGAATTGAGAATTTTCTTCATCTTTCGGCTTATTCCTTTTCAGGGGTCGCCACAGCGGATCATCCTTTTCCATTTTGCTCGATCGTTGACGTCCTCCATCTCCACGCCAGTAACCACCATATCCTCGTTTACAGCATCTAAAAATCTTCTTTTCCGCCTTCCTCTCCTTCTCCTCCCTGGGGGTTCCATTCTTAATGCTCTCTTCCCTATATGTTCTTCCTCTCTTCTTTGTACGTGCCCATGCCATTTGCAGCCTTGCTTCTCTTCATTTCCCTTCAATAGCATTGAATAGAGAATTATAAAGAATAAGAGAGATTCTCTAATTTGAAAATCAATGTCCTAACCGGAGTCAGTGTCGCGACGCCGCGAATGTAGTACGAGTTTATACTGTGGTTTTATTTATTTTTGTTATCCGTGTTCCAGGGAGGGTAGGATTACCGAAGAAGGGTGGTTTTAGTTGCTCTGTCAATAAAACAGGAGGGTGTATGGGTGTTTGGAACGGGGAGAGTGTTTCTTCAGTAACCACCCTTCTTCGGCAAAACTACTTCCAAA
Source organism: Carybdea cf. marsupialis auct. non (Linnaeus, 1758) (assembly GCA_010016065.2). Taxonomy (NCBI): domain Eukaryota; kingdom Metazoa; phylum Cnidaria; class Cubozoa; order Carybdeida; family Carybdeidae; genus Carybdea; species Carybdea cf. marsupialis auct. non (Linnaeus, 1758). Next base: position 15,944 of record JAAAKL020000667.1, read on the forward strand.
GTATGCTGATCTCATGCATTTTTTCGTAAATTTGACCCTAGATGCAGCCACCCCCAGAGAGAGAATATTCCTTGTCCACGCCTTACTACGCCAAAGCAAAGGGCAACCAAGTGGAGTCCTCAGGGGAGACGAATGCAGTTGTGGAGCATTTTGCAACTGATTTGGCAAAATACATTACCGCCTCTGCACCAGTTACTGCGCAAATGAATACCGGCTGGGCTTCCCAGACTTCAGAGAACGGTTCCTGGGAGTCAACAAAACCTGTGGAAGAACAAGTGCCTGATATGAATTACTTGTTGAAAAATGCCGCAGACATAGACACATTATCCACTAAAGTCGAGCCTATGCCTATTCAGACAAACATGTCCGCTGAAGGGAGGCTAGATCCACCAGATGCTGTATCTTTTACTGATGAAGAGAAAGAGAAGCTGCTGCTTAAACATAAGGGAGCCTTTGATACATTCACTTGTCGGATTAAAGACATGAGACAGGACGACATAGCAACTGACTCAGGATTCTCTGACGGAGGCTCGGTAAAGCGTCGCCTGTCTGAAACATCTAACGCTGAAGATGGTTTACATGGCCAACGTAATGGATGCATCCATGGTCATAAGAAAAGAATAGAACGTACGAGTGGCAGCCCTGCTTACCAACACGACGAATACTTTGGAACTAGGACTAGTGATTCCTCAGCTAAAGATAAAAATACACGGTTACCTTCACCAAACACTAGCATGACTGAAACATGTAGCACCAGTCCAGTAGCGTATTCTGACATTGAGAGTTTGATGGACTATTGCGACACTTTGCAACTTAAATGCAAGTTGGGGAAAGAGCAAGGTGGATTATGTGACGATGGATCGCATCAGCTTCCACCCAACCAAAGGTCTAGTATTGTACCTTCAAAGGAAGATTTTAATGAAAGCGATCCGCTAACATGGAAGATGCAAAGGTACACCGAGGGAATGGAATCTCAGAATGAGGGCATAAGGTATTGTAAAACATTTCCAGTTGAAGGAGAGGAAGGGACTGTTGAAACGTCTTGTGAGAGACAGGGTGCCTCAGTTGATGACAGTGGAATTAACTATGTAGATGTGAATAGCAGACGCATAATAGACACGACTTTGGATGTTGTGGCTTTTAAAGACCAGGCAAATTCTTGTCTGAAAGATATTGATTTTAGGGAACCTCGAGCTGGCCTTTCTGGTCCCAAACATCATGCACTCAGAGGACCTTTAAGCATGACCAAGCAAAAAGGTCAGATGCAAGAAGCTAATGCAGCAGCAAATTACACACATAGGAGGCCCATCAGTACAACCAAGGAGCCTGTTATGCAGCAATGTGTGCTAGATGCTGCTAATGTTGCTAGAGATATACCGGACGACAGCTCCTCCATTTTGATGACCAAACGTCGGACTCAAAGAGGAAGCCCTTGTCAATGGACCAGTCGTTGTGAAGGTGCAGTTGAAGTGAAGAGGATGAGATCTAGATCATATTCCCCAGTCCGTGCTAGATGGCGGCTTCCAAACTCTCCTGTGAATGGTCAAAGCGTTCATGATATTTGGCAATTTCAAAAGTCCGGGACCTTTATAAACGGGTATGATCTATCATTTTTTGATCATGGTTCAGGGGGGCACATGAAATACAGTTATGACGATTTATACATCCAATTTCAGGACGAAGCCAAAAGGCGTGTAGATACCTCGTGGACTACCTTTTATAAAGCGCATGGAACGCAACGCCAAGACAACTCAGGCAGTTTACTACTTGACGGCCACGTTTCTCAAAAGGACAAGCGCTTCCGCAGGATATCGTCCAATGCTGCCACTGGGTGTTCGAAGGAAGAGAGAAAATTGCAGGAGCAGATTAAGTCGTTGGAGAGACAGTTACGAGTGAGTGCATGTTTTGTTTTTACCAATGATTAACTACATGCGTTGACAACTTTAATTCTATACGACGCGATTATTCTTAGACCCAGTTTACACGGATACGGATTAATTTAGATTCGTACCAGAACTGGTCCGGATTCTGCTCGTATTTTAACGAAACCCGCTGGATCGTCTTTATACGATTCTGATGTCCGTGCCGGTTCTGGAACGTTTTCAAAAGCGGACCAGTTTGGATTCGATCTCATGTAAACACTTTAGGTCGGATTTAGTCTAGTCAGGACAGAGAATGAGACAAAGCAAAAGCCATTACCAGGTTCAACTTTTGGCTTGTAAAATCAACGGAACTATCTTAAGTATGTATGTATGTATGTATGTATGTATGTGTTTATTCATGTATGTGTTTATGCTTGTATGTGTTTATGCATGTATGTGTTTATGCTTGTATGTGTTTATGCATGTATGTGTTTATGCTTGTATGTGTTTATGCATGTATGTCTGTCTGTATATATATTAATATTTACGTCAGTCCGTCTGTCTGTCTGTATCTATTAATGTATATGTGTATTTATGTGCCCCTTGCCTTCATACAACAAATAACAACTGAAAAACCAAGCCTGATAATACAATTCGGATAAGTTGTACTACATGTTAATTAGAAGAAAAAAAAGTAAGAAAAGTACGTTTTTAGTGGGGCAAGGGTAGGTAGTAACGTCGTTATCGTCAGTTAGACACACATTTTTAAAATCTGAGGTACTTTTTTGGCAATTATTAAGTGGGTACCACAAAATACAGAAGCCATTGTACTTAAAAGCCCTTTTTGTCAGACTTTTGCAAGAGCGCAAATAGTCGGAATTAAGTGCGAAAAGGAGAGTCATTTAGAATATGGACTGCCTGATTGGTGTTGCGGTATTAACCAATCAGTGTCTGCTAGAATGATGTGATGAATGAAATATTCCAAAGAAAATAGCAGTGCTTTTATGTGGACTGATTCCTGTACAGCCAAATGGAATCCCAAGACAGCATTACGTACGATTATCTGTATATTTTGTAACACAATCTGGGTTATCAAGCAATTGCAGCCCCATAGTAGAATCATATTACTATCGCGATGTTTATACCGTCAATAGACTTTTTAATTATTAAAAACTGTTTGAGAAACCTTTATTAGATAGCTGACACGGTCTTTAGCGGTTATGTTATTGCTTGCATGATTGTTTTAAACATCATTCATAGGCTCCTAATGAAAGTGACAGTGACAGAAAGCTAGTTTTAAAGATCATATTCGTGGCACTTGTTAATCAGATTATCATCTAAGAACTGCTAAAGAGCATAATCGAATCGAAGCGTTCCTTTTTAATAGAGGTGACGATCGTGACAGAGTTTCATTTTCTTATGTCCAAAATAATAATGTTTAAGACTTTGGGCTAAAAGTTGTTTTGTTTATATTTACAAGTGACCTTCAGAACACCAACACATATATGATGATTTCTTTTGGCAATTTTCTGTTCACTCCTAGCCAAATCGTTATTCCAATTAGCGCTGTGATTGTTTCTTTGATTAATAACGATTCTTTTGCCATTAAGTATTTTATGAATGTATTAAACAGATTATCAAATGATGGCTTTCTCTTCTGCTAACATTTTAACCAAAGACTAGAAACGGCCACCTGTTTCATTGAAGGGACTTGTCACAGGGGACAAACGCATTTGGAGTTTGACACTGCAGAGAGGACAACAAATCTTACGTAGCTGAATAACTGAGCCATTTCTTTAACACCTGATTGAAATACTCTGTAGGAACAAACTATCGCATCCCCTGATCATCCTTTTTGTTTCACTTTCTTAATTGCTACTTGGTTATCTCTTACGTGTTGCCTATGTTTTCCCAGGGTGACCTACTACTGTTTTATACTACTTCAGTTTTCATAATTTTACGGGTGCTGCGTCGACTACTTAAAATCACAAAACATCGTTTTACTTATCAAAGGATGTTTATCAAGTCTAAAAACATTTAAGTAAAGAAAGGAAAGGGCATAGAGTATTTCGTAAATGTAACGTGATTTGGACTTTTAGCATCGTATTAGTATCGCAAAGGGATTACAGACCAGATCACATGCATAAAACATCAGTAGCAGCAATAACTTTATGGTCGTATGCTCCACTTAAGGTTACCAATGGCCCTTCAAAGAAACAAAGTCTAAGCCTTAAAAAGAGGACTTGGCCAGGAGTTGAGACCGGATCTGAATCCGAAAAATGTGATGTCAGTTTCGCTTCCCACCACCCCCTCCCCAACTTGAAAAATTATATAGGGCTAGTTTTCGACCTTCCTACAGTGAATCTTTCAGCCCCGTCAGATGTCAAAATTGGGAGGGTTTTGAGTGCAGTTAAGCACAAACTTTCACGTTTTCCGCTTGCTGCTTCTTTACTTTTTCTTCGACAGAATGAGTATTGAGAACATTAAATGTGTCTGCGTTCTAATGTTTATTGTATGCATGTGTGTTTTCTTTTGTTTCTGCGTTTTTGTGTGTAATGAATAGTTAGAAGCAATTTTAAAGACATGAAATGAACGAGGGTTCATAATTTTAAGCTCATAACATTGCCATTTCTATTTTTGTCGCTTTGTCTTGATAACTTACTACTTGCTCTGGACAGGTTTTTAATGTTTCATAAAGGGGACAGAGTAACTGAGAGTTTTGCTTCGCTCCCTTTAGTAAATTTGCAGAGTTGTACATGCTTTATATTTTGACTACATGTGTAGTTATTATTTGATTTAAGGCTCTACGTTTCTTCTACTTTTATTTAATGGTTATGAATAAGCCCATTCTCTGACATATGTTTTATTGGTTAGGTTATTTTGCTTTCTGTAAGCCATCCCCACCTTGTTTGAAATCGTACAGTGTATTAACAGATGAACAATGCGAAGTCATTAGATGAGTAACTGAATGAAACCGTGTTGTTTGTCCTGTAAACAATAGGACATGTTAGAAGCATGAAAAATCTGTACCCTGATACGAATACACTGAAACAGTTTTTTCTATGATGCATTATCCTGTGTTGATATGATCCACTATGCTCTTGATTATACCATCAATTAGGGTATTGGAAATAGAAGAGTGTACGTAGAAAATAAATGTAATGGAAAATTATTACGCACAATTTATGATCACCTAAGCAAGAGAAGTTGTAGTTTCAACACTAATTCAGAAATATTTTCCACTCTATTCTTAGGTTAGAACTTAAGAGTCGAACAACTTTAATTTAATTAATGCTTAAAGATTTTTAAGCATAAAATTTGTAGTTTAAAGTTTGACTGATTTTTCTAGGTGCGTTGTTCACTGTGAAATAAGATGAGCTACGGGTGCTACGGAAGTGGCCATTTTGTACAGAAATAATCTGGGTATTTATCAAAGATATCGATTTTTATCTTGCTGAACTTGCCCGCAAAGTCACATGATGTTCAGATTTAGGATTCTTTCTTAGATTTGCCCGAAAATTAATAAATGATCAATATTGTGTAGCTAATGACAAAACATGTTGAGCTCATAAGCTCAATTACATTCTTGTTTAGTCGATGAAGTTTTTTGCTTTTTCTGATCTTTCTTTAAAGTGAAAGCTATTTAATTTACAACCGATACTGTTCCTGACGCACTCCGTTACGCATTAAACTGTATCGTCTATGTAATGACACATAAGACAACCTACGTGCTCATTTTCTCCAAACTGCTGTAAACAGCCCTGGTGCTATTGATTACTGGGATGATTCGTTGATTATTGACAGCTTCTTTTCGGTGATTCTGATTACCAAGATGAAAGTAATTCCCTACGCCTCTTATAAAATGGATTTGATGATGATGACTCCATCAATATTCAGTTCGAGTATTTTTATATAAGCATGTCTTGTAGTGCCTTAATGGTGTGACTGCGTTGTAGCACTCACAGATATGTCTAGTTTCACCAGTTCAGAGTTTTACTAGTTTTTTACGTCTCCCTTCCCGTCATATACATACGTTTTAAACATATTTCCCCGTCAATTTATAAATACTACTACAGGCACCTCTCGCTTAGTTTTTCTTAATGTACATACAATGTAATGTGTCTTTTACTTATCGTCCTACAGACATTAGAATACTGCTTTAGTATATACTTAAATACACAGATACTATGAAACGTGGTTTCTATTTTCTAATTAACGCAAAATTACTGTTGATTAATGACTATTGAATGATGTAAATGAACGTGGTTTTATATAACATGAATTTTTTAATTTGCAGAACGTTTACCTAGCAACCCAAAAAGCAGGCAGTTGTGGTGGATCTAGGATACTGCAATGGCCTTGTATCGCTCCACATAAAAGCGTCTAACTTAAATATGACTTATACACACGTACTGATGCATTTCCCTTACGCTCGAATACGCTTTTCTAGTAACTCCCCTCTCTTTCTATGTCTATATCCCATGTGAACCATTTCTATCTTTTAAAGTATCCTGACATCACAGAAGAACGAGATTTGAATAATAACATCATATTTTCCTAACATCAGGTAGACTTTCTTAGCGTAAAGAAAAAAAGAAAATAAATATAGTTCTTCTCTCGGAGTGTCATCGGCTTCTATAAATTGAGGTAGGCTGTGCCAATTCCATTTGATGTCGCCTTTATCCTTTCTCAGCTTAAGGGTGTTACCTGTTGATCCCGGGAGAAAACCGGTAACGTTCTGCTGGCTAATCCGGTCTGTACTGTCTGATCTAGCTCACCTCTTGTATTCTCTTTGGCCTTTCTTTCCAACATCTTTGTTTCCATGTCAAGGGATGGTTCTTCCGTTGTCATTGATGTGGTCAAATTATCTATAAATAGAGACTATTATTGACCAGGGCTATTCATTAGATATGTTGAATGGGTTAATGATCATTTTGGCTGCTAATTAGGTCGACTATTTTCATGGTATTGACAATCAGTTCAATATGTTCAAAACCGGAGTCATTAAGTATGCCATTTAGAAATCAGCATATGGACTGTAATTTGTCATGATCTGTCCTAGCCTACAGCTATTTTAAAGTTGAAATGTATTCATACATCTCAGCAGTTAGAGATTCATCGATGTACCCAAGGCATATACCATTTAATTCATCTAGGTGTGCCTGACACCATGTAGAAACGTTTGGTGCCTCGAACAGTGTGTTTAAATCAACCTGTTTCTTCCCTTCGAGCTACTAAGAGTCAATACCCAGGCATGAAATATTCAAGCGCTTCCCCTGGTCATGAATAATTGATTGACCACAGAGTACTTTCGATGGGTCCCTATTCATCAGTTCTCACAACTACGAGATGTTTGAGTTTAAGCTTGCTTCTGAGATCGTTAGTACTGCCTTTCAAGTTGATAACTAAAGATGAACAAAAATTATTATGATAGCAGCTATCGAGGGAAATCTGCTTCACGTATTGGATATACTACCGATGGCCTTGGGTCCCGTTATGATTCTAGAAACTTATCATACGGCCGCAGCAAATCATTAGAGGACATTTCAGGTCTGCGATCTCGCCGTCGCTCATCTGGTGCTATAGGTGGGTATGAGCATACTTCTTCAAGGAGGGCTCATGACAATTTCCGTTCCATACGTCGAGGCACAGTGGGAACATCGTACGCTGGAACATCACACCTACATAAACCAGCTTTGGATTCTAGTATCGAAGGCACCCGAGGTTCTAGTTGGCGTGGACTTTCTCGTGATGGTTTATACGGGAATTCTTCAAGGCAGAGATACACAGGGTATGGTTATGGAAAGACTGGCGGATCTTATTTGTCAAGTCATACACATGGTCATGGAGAGATCTCCGCTAGTGCCGGCGAGAGAAGTCGTTCGCATTCCAGAAAGTACGGACATGGAACCCTAACGTCAGATTCATTCCGTAAAAGGGAGGACAAGAGAGATGAACATGGGAGTCGAAATGTAAGTTACCATATCAGTGGGAAAATTACAAAGACTTCGGATGACGAGGCACACAAGAGGGAATTGAACCTCCCTCCTGTACGAAGATCTGATTACAATTCTTCTCTGTATTATCAGGACACGCTTATGGATACTCAGCGTGGGAGAGATGCTGAAAGAAGGACTTCCATTGGTCATATGTATACACCATTGCCTCGACCAAGAAGCAGCAGTCCAGTAGGGAAAGGATTAGGCTTTGATTACCATGATGTTAGGGTCACCTCACCAGTCGGAAAACCAAGGCGAACCTCTAGTCTCGGAGATCTATCCGATAAACGAGGTCGTTCAATAAGCCCACATCGGGATGCGCATTACATACAGTCGTCAGACGGCAATATGTATCCAGTTTGTGGGCGCTGGCCTAATTGTTCAGTCTGCACTATCGATATACCAAGCAACGCTGTTGTAAGTCAACAATAGACCCATTACAATATCACATTCCTAGTTCTCTTATCTACTATAAACTTCCTAGCCTATAAAGGCTTGTCTTCGCATTAGTGTCTCCGCTTGTTTTGATCATTAATACTACTAGTTATAAATCCTTAATGTTTAAAAGTTATTGGGAAGTATAAAGTGTTTAGTTTAGGTCATCTGAAAATGTTAATGAGGCGTCTGTCCACTTTAATTGCTCATTTACTACAAAGGTACGGCAGAGGAAGTTTATAATGTCAATACGCAACCTCTATGAAAATTTAACTATCATTTGTTGCCATTGATATTGAATTCCTCCATTGTAGTAAGAGAGATGTATTAGAAGTTGATCTGCTAGTCACTCTCATCAATACGGCAGGGTTTGGTGTAGAATAACAATTGGGACGTCAAGATTGTTTGTCGCACTAATCAATGCTATTTTGATGTTTTACTCGCGCTTTTATATCATCAGTGTCTTGTTTTTATGTCATTGCAATTTAGTACCAAAAAGCAGTGCCTTTAATTGGCAAATATTTCTTTGGTAGAGGTAAAAAATAAAAGAACCGTCTTTTTAATCTCTTACATTATTAGGCCCTACAAAGTAGGTCACTACTTGATTGAAAAAAAAGCTGTAATTTTCCTAAGGAAATGTTGCCATGGGAATATGTTACGATCGTGTCTTGGGTTGTGATAGTGTTGACCCTTGCTTTCCAAACGTTTTCCATGAGAATACATTATTATTGCTGTCCATGTGGGAGCAATGTTTTGTTGTATCAACAGGTGGCCAGTTAGAAGTAATTGAGCATTTATCGTCTAATATTGAGACTCTGCTATGGTCCTTATCAAATGTACGCTTACTCCCTAACATTAGCCATATTATCTCTTAGTTTGGTACTCAGTTACGTAGCGATCAAGTTGCTGGGGACTCAGTGATATCAGTTGAAAAACGCCCTGATGTTATGGAGCAAATAGTGTTCTATTCGCTGACGAAAGGGATCTTGGATCACTTTGCTTTGAAACGTTCTTATGATCGTTTATTAAAAGTTAAAGTTGCAATACGCCTGCTTCTCCATACAACTCAATGTCTCAATCTGTTATGTTAATTTGTCAGATTTTCTATGTGAAATACCTCCCTTTTGTGCATCACATTTCCTTGAATTTAACCATTTTATAAATCCTCTCTCCCATCATTAACTGAATAAAACTGTTGACGGATCCGAAAGGTGTTTTATCGCGAACAAGAGTACAAAAATTTAAAAAGTCGATACTGTGGTGCTATTTTACTATGTTCTCCTACGACGCCTTGTGTACACATGATTACTAGCTTGTTATCGCAATATCCCCATGCAAAATAAGTGACAAAAAAAGCATTTAAAATGAAGAGATCCACATATGAATTTGTTTTCGAATACCATTCTTGGCAGGATTTCGTCATGAGTAAGATTTAGATTTACTCTCGTAAACTGCAAGTGGTTCAATTAGAATCTGACGATGCTCAACAGGTTGACTGAGGGTTTGTTTCATCTATAAAACATCTGTTGAATTTCATTTAGTTTCCATTATGCAATGTTACTTAGTTTCTATCGCTCTCTTATTTAGAATAAAGAACAGATCATGAGAACAATGAAGGTGAGTGATGTCATTTCCGGTGAACTTGGCAAACTCCCGTCATGATTTACCTCCAACGTCTTTGTTATCCAATTTGGAAAAAATTCAGCCTAAGTGCAGTAGCAAACATTTCAAAAATTGCCCTTATGTAGGTTTTGATAGTAATTCAAGCACAAGATATATGGAATTTATTAATAGCCTCAACCTTCAAATTAAGGAGAACTAATGTATTAGAAGAACTGGCGAAGCACAAAATTAATTCAAGTGTCGCATTATTGAAAAGCAACTTACGTCAGTGGGTTGAATGAATAGATAAACGAACATTTGATATGTACGAATTTTTGTGAAATGTATCGCCAAGATGATTTATCAAGAAATAACTCTCATGAGTGAAGGAAGTTTTTCAGACTTCGTTGAGTATTGATGCAAGTACCATGATTTTGTTTGGAAGTTAGAGGTCCTATATTTACTTGATTGATGACAGAAGTAACAACATAAAATAGTTTTAGACTTTTTATTTCAAACCGGAACCGCCTCTGTGAGAGCTATAAATCAATTGGACCTTTCCCTTTTCTGGGAGTAATGCTAATCTGAAATTACTTGATGCTGTACCAGAATTTGAAAATGAATTACCAAATGCATTTGGCGTATTCAACCATGTCTCGGTGTATCAAATTAAAGTGGAAATGAAGTGAAACGAAAAATTCACTTCATTTCCCCTTTAACTCTCTAAACTTCTTTTCAGTGATGTATGGTGATATTTGATATTATCATTGTGTTTAATGTTTTCGCTGCTTTGAATGAGTATTGCAAACTGGGCTGTTGCATTTCAATCAATTTTTCGAAATCTGATTTGTGTCCTATTTTGAACCACTTCAATTATGTTGAGATGATGCTCTCTTTATAACGTTTTAAGAAGCTCTTTAAATATGACTTTTCGGTTTGTGCAAATGAACAAGTTCGATATGAAGTTTCACATATCCATATCATTTAATCAGCTGCAGGCTTTGCATTCTTTCCCCTCCCCCACCCCAAAGTCCATTTTGTTCATTACAGTGCAGCTCAAAGGAAGAAACGTGATCATATAATTCTGCATTCGACACAAATTTGAATAGGAGATCTCTTATAATGTATGAATCGAAGTACTCCAGGTTGAAAAATTGGGAAGGGATAAGGACTTGGAGTATTCCTTTCCCTTGTTAATGACAATACATTTAGGGTGCAAATTATTTAAGGTGAGGATATACAGTGAGAGCTTTAAAACCCTCAGATAAAAATACGCCGAACATCTTTAACTTCCCCGTTGCAAATTTTAACATTACTGTAAAATCTACTAAGAGAGAAGAAGTATCGAGGAGGATTCTTTGTTTTCTCGCGCCTCGAATAATTAGGACGGAAGGATAAGCACGGGGTTAGGGGAGAGGGTAAGAAAGTTAGAAGGGAAGAACTAGGAAAAGTTGGTAGAGACATATCTAATGGTGGTTGACATCATTTCAGCGAAAAGAGTTTTCCTGGAGCAATAGATAACTTAGATTGCATCCGAAATGTAATATGAGACTATGATTACTGCAACAGGATTAAAGTCACCAGCTTTGACTAGTATATCAACAATCAATTAACCTGATGCTAGACACACATGAGGCCAGTACACACAAGGAAACACAAGGGAACAGGCTTGCTCATTTGAAATGGAAAATATGAAAGATAAGCCCTAAAGAGACTAGGGAAAGGGGGATTCAAATATGTGCAGACAATTATCGATCACGGAGAACTTTAGCTAGAGACCTAGCATCTGTGAGTTGATGAGCACAACAACAACATCATCATTATCATTATTGGTGTGATTATCATTTATCATCGCCATCATGAGCATTTTCAGCAATCCATCATTGTTTTCATGATCATAATGTGCTCCCCGTTTAAATGTTAACTTGATGAGTTTCTGCTTCGAGTACCTTTCACTTCTTGGGTTTTCTATCTTGATAACTCATCCTGTAATTTCAATTTAATAGCCATCCTTAACAGATAGGCCTAACAGCAGCTGAATCGACATTGAGACGCCTGATTATGGTCTTAAAGATTTATACTTGATCTGTTTAGATAATTAGTGATAAGAAGTCTTTAGGTGTACTTTCCTTGATATAGAATTCTTCTTTTCTAGGCCGAACTGAAGGAAGAGATTGAGAATATCGCACTGGTAAGTGGCATAAAATCATGATTATTTATAAAATACTGCCTGATTGACTGCCTGGTCTACTGGATAAGTTCCTTCACATCACTTCCATATGGTCAGGTTTCGTTTTGAGTTGAGGACGTCAGAAAGGGCCGCCGGTCTTGAAGTGCCTCATGCTCCAGTAGCAAGTGCAACGTACCTGGGCCCCGCCTGAGACCCTTTGTAGGGGAATGCATCGTGTGAACACGGCATCATCAAAGACAGCACAGTTTACACTAACTGAACGGGACTGGATCTATAAAATTCACCTTATGTTTCCTGTGCTTTGTGGACATCCTTCAGTGATGTTCATAATCATTTGGTGTTTTAGTGTAAAAAACGTTCTAGGATATGATAGTTGTACGGTAGACGTAACGTAGAAATAAATACAGTAGATCCATGATTTCACTTTTGAGGTCTTTTTTTCAAAGTTACGTCGGGGCTTAATCAAGGATCGGGCTCAATCAAGGATGAGGGGTTATTGGACAGTTCAGATTACCACCAAGAAGATGAGAAGTAATTTTAAAAGTTATTTATGTGTGATTACATGTATTATAATCGATATCTCCAATTGAGGCTTATTCCGGGATGGAGCCTTATGTGCAAACGCTAAAGTAAACCTCGGAGCTAAACAAGGACTTCTGCTATTTACTCAGGTGAGATTTAGATCGTTGTTATATCAATGACGTAATAGGTATCTGACACTAGATTTCCCTTTTGCTAGGAACACCTACAACTAATAAATTCCGATTTCGTATTTTCAGTTTTCCATATTATTTCACTGGAACACAATCAAGGCTATGGAGAATCGCAGCAACCGAATTTCGCGCCAAAACTGAAGTTGTGGCAAAAAGCCGAAGGTCATTAGGTTTAAAGTGCAAAAATACATCCGAAATAGAAGACCCCACACATTTAAACGTGGAAGGTGTTTGGGGTTTTAAATATTGAGAGAAACTATAGATTATCCAGGAAATAAGCTCGACAATAAAAACTTAGGATTACTTCCCATTAAGTGATGATGTTGTATACCTACTATTGGCTCTCCATTTATGAAGAATTGCACGGCTGGGGATTTCCTGCTGTAACACATGCAACATGAAGAAAGAAGATGGGTTCTTTATTAGCAGGCTACAATCCTTAAATGGTATTTTTGTAGGTGTAGCAGGAAGGTGACTAAAGCCTTGGTCACACCAGGAATGATAACTATAGTGATGCCGATAAATCGTTGGAAAAGCGGTCACGCCGATGCATAAAAATTTCCACCAAATGCGTGCGGTTTAGAATCAAGATGGCATACACCGAGAACTCCATTGATAAAAAAGACACCTTGTTGCTTTTGGTAGCGAGGAGTGTTACAACTGGCATATTTCTCATGTTACTGCTGAGGGGATTGTTGAAAAGGTTCCACGTTCTATATCAAGAACTTAAGTATCATGTGGACAAGGAATATTCATCCAAAAGGGCTGACCAAGAAAGGAAACCCCTAGATCTACGGAGTCCACAAGAAAGTCTGGTGACAGGCCCATAGCAAGGGGGTATTTAGGGAGCATGCTAATTGATGCTGATGATACCACTTTATACTCTAGTTGTATTAGAGCCTCACAAGTGACATCACAGGAAATGACGGTTTCGGAAGTGACTTTCAATGCTAGAAAGACTTAACTGGTATCTATTGACAGATCTCAGAACCCTTTAAAGTTGCCTCGCAGATGGCCTTGTTCCTGAGGAGCTGTCGTCGTTGAAACTCCTTGGCATTTCTTTTACTTCAAGGGTAGAATGGGGTTCTTACCTGAATAACCTAGCTAAGTCTGTCTCAAGGAAGGTTGGGGCTCTTTTGTGATATATGATCTTTCTGTCACCTGATGTTGTGTTATATCTTTATAAGGTAATGATCAGGCCTTGCATGGAGTACTATTGTCATCTTTGGGCTAGTGTACCAAAATGTTATTTCAACGTATTTGACCGGCTCCAAAATCAAATCTCTTTTCTACAGGTACTATTTTGGTAACTAATGTTATATGTTGCCCACCCCAACGTTTTCTTATTCTGTGTAAAATCAATGCCTCTTACTATAAAGTAATTTCTAAAATTTTTTAGCGGCAAAATAGACATATTGGAAAACGAAGAGAAAAAGAAGTCAGATAAAGATTCTAATGGACACAATGTTTTTCTTATGGCTCTTCCTGTAAATGCCACGATAAGAAATGAAGGACGTTTTACTATGGATACGGTGTTGAATCACAGTTCATCATCAAATCTCACCCCTGTGTCTGAAAATTTGAAAAAGCACTGCACAAATAGTTGCCAGGACAAGAAGAAACTCCTAACCCTGGCTGAGGTGTTCAGTGGATTTGAACCTTTCCTATAGCTTATATCTCATTTTGCGGAGTTTGTTAATCTTGCAACGAATTACTCTATAGTACATCCTCTTCTGGAACTCTATTTTATTTTCATAGGTCGAGAAGAAAGAGAAGGAAATTCAAGTTAAGGCACAAAAGGTTGTTGAATTGACCCAGGAGTGCCAAAGGAAGGACAGAGATATACAAGCAAAGGTTTGCTGCACCTCAACTATTCAATCGCTTTTAGGACATTTGTCGGACTTCAAAAACTTAACGACTGTCGGATTTTAATCATTCACGCTTATGCCATTGGTTGGCATCAGCCTACTAGTTAAGCAGGGCTGTGTTATTATTTAAGTGTTTCGGACCAAATTGAATTGGCATATTCTATATTAACTATCGTTGTCTTGTACCCTAGATTTTAGAAATGACGCACAGTTTCTGGTTCCCACATTATATACGCCACTGAGCAAACTCTATAAACCATTGTTTCAGAAGTCAATCTGAGGTTAGCCCCGTGTATAAGAAGAATCGAGATCTTTGTACGACAATACAGAATCCCAGTATTTGGTCGCGGGTCGGTGATAATTCCTTCACAGCCAGCACTGCCCCGTGGAGCGTGGGAAGCTGATCCTTACCGCGTATGCAATCTAACTTTACATGGACATGTCTCGGTTTAATTTAAAAATTTAAGGATGTTGGTATAATATCGTTATCGACTAAGATCAATGTTGTTATGGTGATGCCACTAATTTCGTCTGCTAGCACATTCACGGCTGATAAAGCACTTTTGAGAAAATTATGTCCTCTATGCATTTTATTTCATTGTTTAAGCAAAGCTATCATTCGCGCTTCTTGTTATACTTTTCTCTTCTTCTCTACCTCACAGTGTTCAGAAATAAACAGAAAGGATATGGAGGTACGAAGTTACTCACCCTTGCAAATATTTATGTTAGCTATGCAGGCCAATGTATGCTGCCAAAAAGGTATTATCCTACCTGCTGGTCTTAAATTGTCATCGATAGCCACGTGCTACATTATGCCCCAAATTTTCACAGTGTGACTTGCCACATTTCATAGCCATGCCCTTCAATGTAATCTAGATCGATTAATTGAGGCAAATATCCCTTCAGGAACATACTCAAAGTTTACAGCTGTCTTCGACATGTCTGACTGTTAACATCAACACTAGGTAAGTCAATGTAACCTCTTACATCTAAAGAGATTCCGACAAATCAAGAATTTACGTTGATGCCCGATTTTATTATACTTCGGACGTACGTTTGATTCAGCCCCATTACCTCTCTTTATTTCTTTGTTGGCCTTTGAAATAGGCCATATCCAGGCGAATATCAATTAGATTTAGGTTATGTATTGAACTGGTTTTGTTTACCAACTATTGCCACCTGTTTATGCCAATGTTCAATATCACGTAGAAAGTAAAAGTATATAGAAACGCACTATTTCTCTTCGTATTTCTCACAACGTTTGATCAATTGCTATGTCATTGCTGCTTAGTTTCGCTTCACTTTCTGCTCATGTCCCCTTACATTCTCCGGTAGCACTGTGTACTGTAATAATTATTTTACAGTAGGCCATCTTTCCCTCGATCATGCGAAAGTCTCTGGCAATTGATCTTCGCCCCAATTTTTACGAAAAGCGAAAAATCAAAGTAAGTAAATTTTCTGTTCTACAAATTTGATTTTGCAATTTTTTGGAGATAATTTATGGACAGATCTTAAAATTTACAAAGAAATGAAAATATTACTTCCTGGATACTAAAACGCGTGACAATGGCTACCCGATTGCAAACATTCCGTATTTCGTTTGTATCCACAGCAGATCTCATCCCAAAGCTGGCGGACGTCAACATCCAGTTCTACGAAATTTGAAGGTCAGCCTCTTTGGGGTATTTGACCAAACAAAGGCAGCAACACCCTACATGTAGATCAGGAACCCAGAGAACACAGTGTTATTTGCCGCTTCCGTATTGGGGGGAGGGGGTGTTAATGAAAATGTGACCATCGTTGTGCCCTTGTTTAGTAATTATAGTTTTGTTTTTCTGTCTACCTACAGATTCTACAGCTGAAAAATGAAATCAAATCCTTGGAAGTGGAAAAGAGGACAATTGAACAATCATACTCCTCAGTCCAAGTAAATATCTGTCTTTTGTGTATTACATTTACAAGGAAAAGGTGCCATCCATTTAATGAGCATCATTTACGCAGTCGCTGAAGTTTGTATGTGAACTGCAGGATTCTTATATTGAAAGCAAATGCTTTTCCTAATCATTTCTGCATTTTTGAACTTGAGTTGAATTTTCATGGCTTGTTGCTCACCAATTAAGGCAATAAACCATCATACACCAACAAATGAAATGTGATTCGTCGAAGCAAGACAATATGAGGTACAGATGCTAAGACGGAAGGAGTTCATGTTTGCAGAAGGGGTTTCTGTAAGAGAGGATACATATGGGAGAAAAAGCACAGGGAGCCAAGTTAAAACAACGTGTCATTTACTATACGTTTTTCTTTGCCCATCCATTGTTTGGTATTTCATGGTTCGTTTTATTTAATCCATTTATCAAATCATGGTTTTAATCACTCCAGAAATGTAGCCTTTTACGTGACTTGCCAAGAGGAATATTAAATTTTCTTACTTACTTATTTTTTAACGATTCGATTTGTATACTAGATATCAGTCCTGGCACTTATAAGCACTGTTTGGGACGGGATTGAGTTACTAGGCTGTTTGGGAGTCATTTTTGGTCACGTTCCGGCACCTGGCATGCTCGGTTGTAGGTCTGGCACTCTGCATCAGGACGTTTTTGTAGTCGTCTTAGCCATCCTGTGCCACTGGGCAACAAGATTTTCTACCAAGGGACACTACTAAGCACCAGTTAGTGTCAACATCTTATGATGCAGCCTCACAGTTAATGGAAACAGACAACCGAAATTTATCAGATCACGCCACGACATTTTGGGTAACAGATGCACATCTTTGTAAATAGGTTACAAAATCCATGAACGACAACAAACAGCTCTTTGTGCATGGAATATACGAATAACTAATGATAGTGCTGAGTAAGTAAGACCAGAACGAGTGGTTATATAGAGAGAACTGGAGAAAACGTGTGTAATCGGCCTTTGCAATTGACAGCAAATGACTAGTTCATGTAGCAAATCCGAATCCAGTGATCGACAGATTCAACTGTGGTAAGTTAATTCGTATCAGTGTCGATGGTTCCACGATGCAAAGAACACAGGAAGAAAAATAAGAATTGTACAAGCAGCTTAGACAATGCAAAAGTGATCGCATCATCATTCTTAGTGACTTTAATGCACGACAAAGACTGGGTTCTCTTTGCCCTAAGTGATCGGCAAACATGGAGTCGGAAATGTGAACACCAATATGGCTCATGCTTTGTGAGTTCTGTACCAAGTACGAACTGGCGGTAATGGGGACAATGTTTCAGTCAAATAACAGAGTACAAATACCTAGCAGCACCTACGCTAGAACTGATGGCACTAACTTGACTATCTTATTGCCAACAAGGATGCAAGACAATATATCACCATAACTAAAGCTGATTGCTTTATTAACCGTAGACCACTGATATGTAAATGCTAATTTACACAAAGCGAGAAAAGGGAGTAAAACCTCCAAAGAAGCCGTACATCCGTAATACGAGGGAAAGGAAGGATAAAGTAAAACAGTTCCTCGAAGAAAAGCTGAATGCAGGACTGGGAAGGACTCAAAGCTCTTCTGCCAGCACACGCCAAGCTAGAAAAAGAAAGCTTCAAACGACTACTGTGATGAACAGGACGAAGAGAGATACACTGCAACTGTTCAACTTCAAGAAACTTTACAGGACTGCTCTCTGAGACCGCATGAGAAAAAAACGGAACAAGCAGAACAATTCGCTCTGGAAAAGATAATCAGGGAATTCTTTGCAACATTAAACGAAGTTTCTTTTCGGTCTAAGATCTAGCTGCTCATTTGCTGAGATAGCATACTTGTCACCTTTGACGAAATTAAAGTCAGATGGATGGGTGTAACATTTTAGTGAACTGTTGAAGCAGCCCTCTAAAGTAAAGATATGCCCGTTCCAGAAGAAATTCGTAAACACCCTTTAGATAAATCTTTAGATGCATCAATCAGGGAGGCAGAGCTCAATCGAGCACTTAAAAAGACAAACATCAGTCCCTGACCTGATGGTGTATTATCTGAAGTCCTGACACACGGTGATGCTGGCTCGCCTTTCTGTTCACAATCATAACCTTTTTCTGGACCTCAAGAGACGTTCCTTTGGATGTGACCGAAATTTTCAAAAAAGGAGACAAAAGTCGTTATTATGAGCCTTATCAAACCTTAGCGTTATTGTAAAGTTCGAATATAGTAGTGTGTAAAATAACGTTGTGAACTGGCACCTAAAATCTATGGCATCTACGCATCGGTATTTTATGGCTTGCTGACAAAACCATTCGCCACTAGTACAGTATCAAAATTAGGTTTAGATATGATGCTGACTTATTTGATCTCAGGAGGCTAAAAAGCAAGAACAAATGGCTGAAATGGCTAAAAAGATGTGCTCTCCGTTAGCATCATAAAAAACTGAAACCATATGGTCGACGTCTTCATTTACGGTGAGAGAATGAAGAGCGTCAAACTTTGAAGTGGCTCAACAGCTTTGTAAGTGAAGATTGTTCGATAAAATAAGAACTGACATCACGCATGTAAGCAGTTCCTTGAGCATATCGTAGATTCGAAGCAGAGTTTATGATGCAAATTAACTCACTCTTCAACCAGAATCAAAAGTTTACAATCAGTTTCTGATGCCTCTGATGCCTACTGTACATTTGCGAACTCGTGACTCTCTATTACCACCAAAACGGGCAACTTGTTACTGTCCAACATCATTGAAGGGCAATTTTGAATATCAAATGGGACAATTACATCAGTAACGAAGGATTTTTCTGCCGTGCTGGTGTTGAGGACATCTTAATAAAATGGGTAAGATGTAGACTTAGTTGTCTGGACTGTGTACTCAGAATGGCAAACGAGAGGTGATTTTCTACTTTTATAATGTTTTAAGGTCGATTAAACTGAATTTTAGTTAGATTTTTATGAAAGATGTAAGTCACATAACATTTTCAAACAATTCTCCATAAATTACTACTGTGTTTCTTCTCATCTACCTAGGTACAGCTGACCAATCACCAACATAGGGAAACTCAATTGTCAGAAGTACAGCTACAATACGAAGATGTTGTAGTCAAAAATAGAGAGTTGATAGATAGGGTATGTTCACGATTAAATTTATTTTCAATTGAACTATTAAAGAAGAATTTTTTTTCTGACGCAAAGACATTTGCGTTTGCGTAGTTTATAAGTTTAACCCCCAAATCTTCCATACCCCCGTGGCTTTAACGCTGGAAATGCTCCAAAAGTCCACTTTGTTCTACATCTTTAATTTCTCCGAACTAATTGCGGTATTTGTATTTATTATTGTTAAACCTAGCCCAGAAAGACCCTAAGCATCAGCCCCTACTGGACAGAAGCAATCAAGTTATGTTGTATCAGTTATTTTTACCGATCATCTTTATTTCCTCGTTCATTTCTGTGATAGATCAAGAACCTAGAAGTTGCAGAGAAAGAATTTATTGAGCTAGAAAGGAACGTTATTGAACTACAGGTAAGTGTAGGTTGTTAAACAAAAATGAGGGTGAGATCAAAAGATCACTTTCAGGTATCCGATTATCCTTTTATCATGAACAAGTAGTGGCTGTAATTGTTATTTTTGTTTTTCTTTTCTTTATTCCACAAGCAAATGCATATTGCAATATGTATGTGAATAATCAGAACATTTTATATGTAATGAATTGAAAAATTTAAGAATGTAAATTTTGGAGATGGAAATATCTTAAATCTTCGAGGCAAACCCTCAAATAGAACGGCCAACCTCCTAGCAACGAACAACAGCAATTCTCAGGTCCTGATAATGTTAGGAAATTTAAATTCAACTTATTTTTAGGTTTTTACAGTCACTGATTGATTGAAAACTCCAAAAATATATACGAAAGCGGAATGGCTTGCGCGTGTCTTGTATCACCGTATGATATTAAGATCAGTTGGAAGTCAAATGGCAACGAGTCGTTGGTGAAAGATAGATGGAAAAATTTTTACTTTTAGCCCTTGCTTGAGGTCTTTTAAAATACTGATTTCTAACAATCATATTTAGAGGTAAGATCTTAAAAGAATAGAAACGAACGCCAGTTTATACTAAATCTTGTTTGTCAGTGTTTGTCATCTCTTTTGATGTAATGACGTACCTTTCTGCAACTCTCTCTCTCTCTCTCTCTCTCTCTCTCTCTCTCTCTCTCTCTCTCTCTGTGATTCGAAGGAACAAATCCGAGACATGGAGGAAGTCGAGGTCCATCGAGATGAGCTATACCAAAAGCTTCAGTTGATCAAACGCCAACGTGATGATTTCTTGCAAAAAGGAAAATTAGTAGAAGAAGAAAGAAATACATTTTTAAGGACAAGTCGATCAATGGAGCAACATCTAGAAGACTTCAGAACACGAGTGTTTGGTTTAAAGAAAGAGAAGGATGATCTTAGCAAAAGGGTCTGTTAATCTCTTTCAATTACTGCTATTTAACCTCAGTTCAAAAGAATGTAAGGGTATTAATTGATTCTAGTAGTTTCATGTAGTTGAACAAGAATGTGAATACCCCACAAAGAAAAACGAAAATAAAAACAATTTAATGCACCATTGGTCACGTATAGATGTGTACACATGACGTACGTTTTTAAATGCGTGTATTTATCTATATATATATATATGCATAAATGCAGAGAAGTACAGGAAAGGCGAGTCGCTAAAGGAATTGCTATACTTGCAATTCGCTACTTTGAGTTTCACGTTCAAACGATCTTCAGGCAACAGTTAAGACAAACAACAACAACAACGACGACAAACTGTACATTGGGAGTGCAGGAGGTATACGTACACGAAATCTTTTAACAACCGACGCTACAAAACTGAAACAGAACTTTTAATACACATTTGGAACTTGAAGAGGAAAGCAATCAATTACGACGTACAATAGACGAGAGTGAAACATGTGCAACCTTATGCAGGTGGCAGAGGACTTTGCACCATGGTCTTGAGAAGAAACTTTTCCTACTAAAAGCCTACAAAAGGACACGTTTGAATAAAAGATCTGAACAAATTCCACCATGTAAATCGTTTTATCGTTCGTAATTTTGTTGGTGTAACACAAATATTTGTAATGCAGAGTGAGTTGTTAGTATTTGCCTGAAGATCGTAATAATAATAATTCCCGCGTTTTGTTCCTTTAGCGATTCTTCTTTGCTTTATGTATATATACATATATGTATATCAATATTACGATCTTCAGACAAATACTAGCAAGTTACTCTGCATATGAAAGAAAAGAAAATAGATAAAAACACTATCTAAAATATAAAAGAAATAAAGGCTTGGCTTACTTTCGGAATCACAATTCATCAGGTTGACTAAATTACAGTTACAGTACAGGCTGTTCAAATATTCTCAGCACCAAAAATCTGTAAATAAACAGTTGTTGATTCACAAATACATAAGGGATAGTTAAGATATTTTGGTAAGGTAAACCATAAAAATTTAACAAAATAACGCTCTCGTACATTCCCAAACCTATCCTATAGTACGTAATTATCTTTCCTATTGATTTCATTACAGCCATGTTTAACCCATTGGTGCCTCGTTTCAGAACTTAAACCTAATCCTCCACGTCAAGGAAATAGTTGTTTTAATTTGAAGTGAGTTAAGAGTCATTATAGTTTGTAAATCTATTAATATAACCATGAAAACTTTGGCTCTCTCGTATATATATATATATATATATATATATATATATATATATATATATATATACGAGACTAAAA